>PVIR01013002.1:0-43238 GCA_004026965.1 Petromus typicus | reverse complement strand
CACATATATATATACACACACACACACACACACACACATATATATATATACACACACACACACACACACACACACACACATATATATACACACACACACACACACACACACACACACACATATATATATATATATATATATATATATATATATATATATATATATATGTATATGTATGTTTTGTGGCACTGGGGATTAAACTCAGGCCCTTGTGTTTTCAGAGTAGGTGCAGTACTACTTGAGCTAGATCCCTGGCCCAAGAATCAATATTTTTATAATACTGAGTCATCTGTTCCATAGGCAAGAATGTAAGAGTTTCTCTATGTAAACTGAAGGTATGTTTGAAGTTATTTCATACTAGACTGTATTCAAATAGGTTGAAATTATTCTTTATTTAACTAACACTGTTCATTGTTATAAATTATAATATACTCTATTAAATTATAAATTTAATTACTTTCTTAGTACGTAGAAGTGTTATGATTTTTTAAATTTAACCTTATGTTCGCTTGTTATTTGTATTAGCTTTTTCTGAGGAATTTTCTGTGAAATAATATTTTCTACTACAAAAATATTGTGTTTTTTAATTTCTCATATCATTCTTGTCATTCCTTCTTTTCCACTGTCTTCATGCATTGGCAGATGCCTGAAAAACTCTATTAATCAGTAGTTATTATGTTAAAATTGTCAATGCTGTAGTCTGTAGTTTTAAAACTAATACAGAGTTTTATGGGGAGTAGGAATTTTGTTGCAGGTAGTAATTTGCAATTTTTTAAGTTTAGGAAATATTTTTCTACTTATAATTTTTGAATTTTTTTAGACAATGCTAAATATGTTAAATATTCTTTTTCTGTATCTAGAGAAGTGATCATATTTTTCTTTCAGTTCTCTACATAGTAAACTACACTAATATTTGCTTTGTTTTTAAATTGACTGATATATCCTGCAATATGGAAGTTAGCTCTTTGTGTTCCCAGGCTAAAATCCTTTCCATTGTAAAATATTATTCTTTAATGAAATAACACTTTTTAAAATTTCTCTGATATTTTATTTGGAATTGACTATGCTTATAAATAATGTTATCTTTGTCCTTTCTTACTTGTTTTGAAATGCAGATCATATTTAGCCTCACAAAATTAAAAAAAAAACAATCTTTCTTTCTTTCTCCTAAACCAACAAATTATAAAGGTGTACCATCCCCTAAATATTTGGTAGCAAAATTTTCCATATGTTTATGATATATGCAAAATTTTTCTATGTTCCTGTTAAGAAATGGATTGATACACCATTTTATAATATTTAATTATCTAATGGAACTGTATTTTTAACCATCAGTGTATCTTTTTGGCAACATTATTTCAAATTTAAAATATTCAGGTACACTGTTATATGGTAATCTACTCTTTTTCAAACAAAAACTCACTGAACATTGAAATTCATGTAATGTGCACATGACAGGAATTGTCGTTCTAATTTTCCTTGTAAAGATGTGAAATCTATTCTTAGCTCATGGACCATACAAAAGCAATTTGTCAGCTAAATTTGACATAGAGGCCACAGTTTCCCCATCCTTTTATTAGAGCATTTACTATATTAATCATCATAATTTTAATCTCATTATTGAATAGTTCAACCCCTGTCTCGTATCTGAATCAAATTTGCACATGAGACTGTGACAATTTGTTATCCTCTTGTATGTTTCATACATTTTGTTCGATGGCAGATATGAAATCTTATGTAGAATAACAGATCAAAAGAAATAGTTTTTGCAGCTAATGAAGCCTTGATGATTATTTGGGGCTAGGCTTTTAGTATGGAATTTTCAGTAAACTTATTAGAAAGGTAAGATATTTTGGAATAATGATTGTATATGGTGCTCTACCAACTTTAATTGTCCTAAGTAATGTCTTGTGCTTAATGTTGGCTTGTTTTTGACAAATGTCAGGTCCTGTCCCAGCTCTGGGTCTCTCTGTGCTGCACTTTGTTAAGCATCTTTCTCCAAGGTCTTAGCTCCTCTCCTCACCCTGTCCCAGATACTTTCTGATGTTATTTGTTGCTTAGTAATTTTTATCTAAAGAGTGAAGGGGAATAAGAGAAAGTATTTCTCTTATCTGCTTGAGCCTTGCACATGTTAGACTTTGTGTCCTTCAGATTTGGTGGTGTGGCGGTCTCTGCATTTCTGCTTTTCCTCTCATTATTGTTCTGAATCAGGTATTTTTTTCCAATCCCTATGAGGAATAGTGTTCTTTTTCTCCTCAATTTAAGTGAGTTTTCATCAATACCCTGATATTTCATCAATATCTTGATATGACAGTAGTTGGATTAATGTATTCCATTCACAGGAGAAATAAGTAAATTATTTGGGTGGAGGCTTCCACATATGTACAATAAGGAACAGTTTTCAACTTTACAATATTTTTTTACCCCCTGGTAAGACTGATGAAGCAAGACCCTATAGGAGAACGTAACTGCTGGGCCACCCAGATCTTCCCCTTCGCAAACCTGACCTATACTAATTCACCTGTCTAGTTTTGTCAACTCCAGATAAGACAATACTGGAATTTTGCAGTGTGTTCTTCACCGGATAGCACTCTTATGTTTTTATTCTGCTTTCTGATAGCAGATAAGAAACAATCTGATAAGAAACAATTCCTAAATTCCTCACCTCTTTATATCCCTAAGTGTAATGTTCTTTTTCTCTGTCTGTCTGTCTGTCTGTCTCTCTCTCTTTACCAGGATATGAACCCAGGGCCTTTCACAATGAGCTAACTCCCAAAACATTTGCCTAATTTTTAAAATTCTGAGATAATCTCAGTAAATAATTAAATGACTTTAGTGTAAAAGAATAAAACAAGACTTGTCTCAAATTTGTGATCATCCTGCCACAGCCTCTTCGAGTGCTTGGATTATAAGCTTGCTACCATACCTGGCTATTCCTGATATTCTTTTAAATTGTTGATATGATTTAAGTGGAGAATTATCTTAATTAACCTAATCATACTAATCAGAGCCATCTGGTACAGGAAAAGTATGTGCTTATATTGGAATGCTAGGAAGGTCTTTTTGAGGCCATCATAGACGTCTTCTTTAAAGGGAGAATGGTTGGAGAATGACTGAGAAAGTTTGCGGCAAGTATGCTATTTAAACCATATCTATTCATGGAATTCTTGGGAGGATGGTAGAATCTTCCTAATTATATTGTATAAACATATGACTAATGTTCAAATTATTACCATCTAGAAGGCTTCTGAATTCTTTTCTAGGCCTTTTAATCTGACAAAATTATGACTTGAGCCATTGTTTAGGGGGCTTAGCTCAATTGCATACAGAACAAGATTATATGTCAGACTCACAAACAGACCCAATTTTTATTGCAAAGACAGCAAAATATGTAGCATATTCTGAGCATTTGAGGAAGATCAAGAGTGCTATTAGAATACCAGTTTCTTCCATTAGATCCTCAATTCTTTGGCTGAAGGAAAATGAGATTTTAAAAAAAATTTTTTGTATCAATTATCAAACTCATGACCCTACCCTTGCCATGCAAGTGCTATACCACTGAGCTACATCCCTGACCCAGCAAATGACTCTTAACTGATTTTGCATCCAAAGTACTAGATCAAGGCCTTGTTCAGAGTGATTAGGTGATGAATATTTCTTAACAACACTTAGGAAAATGCACAATTCAATCTCCCCATTCCTGGTGAAACCTCTGTTTCACTTGATTTTTGTTTTATCTTACATCAGAGAAACTTTAAATGCTTGTGTTTTGATACTGGAATTGCTCTTTATATAACAATGTGTTATTTATACAGGAAATTATTTACTACTGAACGTACATATACATACGTACAATATGTATACAATATGTATATGTATACAATATGTGTACAATATGTATACAATATATATGTATACAATACACACATACATACATATACATATACACATCTATATATACATATATGTATACATATATACATATATGTATATACATATATACATACATATATACATATATACATATATACATATATACATATATGTACATATACATATATATATATGTATATATATGTAGCTTATCCTAAAAGAAGATGCTCTGGACAAAGCTGTTACATTAGAATTCTCAGAGAGAAGCATTCACATATTTGAAATAAAGCAGCTATGCATTCTCATTAACTGTAATGCTGGCAGTACTCAGTTCTACTTCACTGAACTTTCCACACAAGCTAATTTGAAAAGCTCATAAGAATAATTGATACCCAACTTCCTAGAAGCAGAAAAGTCAAAGAATTTAATGTTTATTTTAGATGAATTTATAACAATGTAAAAAAAAATGCAAGGAATATAACCTTGAAATGATATTAGAGTCAATTTTCCCTATATTGAACATAAACAAACTTTGAACTATATGTAAAATATACTGGTGTCTCAAATTTTCATAGCAAGTAGATACAAAGTTTTAGTGTCATAGATATAAAAATATAGGCAAATATAAAAGTACAGTGTACAGGAATTCATTTGTAAAACCAGGTAAATTGTCACAACTTTTTCCTTAATAGTCATGTAACAGATATTTTACTCTTGGAGGGTTATACGTGAAGTATTAATATTTGAAATTAACAAATTTCAAATCAAGCCTATTTGAGGTATAGTAAAGACTTTCTTATTTTACCAAGCACTTTTTCTGAGATCTCTCTATGTGTTTTTGTAATGAATGTTTTATTTACTTGTGTAATTTTCTTAAAGGCTGAGATATTTATCATCATCATTTTAGAGGTGATAACACGAGGCATGAAGAAACTAAAAACACAAAGGAGAAAGGAAAGTAGGATTTGTACTGAGAGTCTGAATCCAAAGCCCATTTTTCTTATAATAAAGTGAAAGATCTGAGAGCACAGACGATGAGTGTGTGTGGTTGCAATTTCATGACCCTGACTCCTGGAGTAAGAAAGAGAGATGAGAAGGAATGTAATTTATGCAAAATTTTAAAGCATAGAGTATACAGTTCAACCCCTCAACAGTGCTTTTTCAACAATGTCCATAGCAAGTCATATAGGAGGCAAGAAAACCCTGTAAAATCCTTTAGTTTAACAGGTGCAGAAATTCAGGATTTGAGTGGTAGAGCATAGTGGTCATATTTTGTTCAGTGTGTGTGTAGAATAGATGTTGACAGATTATCAAATAATAAGAAACTTTAAAATCAAATGTACTGTTCTGGTATTAAGGTTGCACAACTAAAAGTCAGTTATGTTAGTCATATCATATTGCTTAAATTTCATGTTCATTTCAAACTATATCTTACTGTGTCCACTTAAAACCTTTGAAAATACCTGGTGACTAATAAGGCAGTGTGTAGTTATAATTTCAAAAGATTCGTACTGTGAATTCACAAAGCAGAAAGTTAAAATGTAATTTAGTAAGCACTTAATTCAATCATTAACCTAAATGGATAAGCATGTTCACTAACAATGAGGGAGGATATTTTGAGAATTAAATGAAAATAATTGGATATCTATTCTGTTTTCACTTTTGGAAGATATGTCAGATCGTCTTTTAATGTAATGATGCTTGTTTTAATGTACTTCTTTAAGCCTCTTTAAAATTTTCCAGGAAACTTAGCTTAAATCTACCACTTATGGTGTTATCATTGAACCTTAGTACTTCATACCTGACATTCTGAAAGAAGCTAAGTGCTATTCTCATCGGCCTGATTCTTCTTGCATTTCAAAGTGAGAGCCACATAGACTGATTGTGGCTGCAGCAATATATACAACAACACAGTAAAATAATTTCTTTTTTTTTTTCAGAAAATGAATAGGATTCGGTGTATACTGTGGGCCACAATCATTTTGCCTTGTGTTTGTTTATATAAAGAGATAATTCTTCCATAGCACCAGCCGCTAAAAAACAGATTTAATTCATTCTCATTGATAAACTGTCTCACTTTAGTTTTTATGATGCTATGGATTTATAGAAAGCTGCATAGTTTATGATGAGTTTGCAGCTGTTTGATTCAAATAGTACTTAGCTTGGTAAATTTTTTTTCTGTTTTTTATCTTTTTTTGCCTGTTAGTTTTATCAAACTTTCTCATCCTTAAAAAATCAATCAAATTGAAATTTATCTAGAAGAAGTAAATGATTCCTGGTTTTTGTATTTATTTAAGCAAAATCTTTCATGAGGAGTCAGACCACATCCCTTGAATTTCATACATTTCCTTTTTCATAGGTGAATCATTCAGAGATTTTTAATTTGAACTTAAAAACAAACTATAGGGGAAATATAAGAAATCTTGAAAGTCCACGGAAGAATAGCTAGCCAGTAAATGCAAAAGGTCAATAACAAGGAGCCCAACAATTGAAATCATGGAATCTGGCTTGACCTTTCCTAGATGGGGAGTTTTGGACAAGAGTTAAATTTTGCTAAGATGCATTTTCTTTTACTGGAAAGAAGAGATATAGATGTGATACTAGACAGCTTTAGTTACTCTAAAAACATACCATAGACTGGGTAGCTTCATCAGCAATAATTTTTTCACATTTTTGAACCCTGGAAAGTCCACATGAAGATGCCAGCCAGTTCAATTCTGGGTTCTGTCCAGATGTTCAGAAGACTAATTTGCCCATAAGGAGAAGAAAGTTAGGAGAGAAAGTTGTGCCTTCTCTGTGTTTAAAGAGGTATTTTTTGGGGCCTGCGCCTCCCCACAAGTCACCACAAAGGGGTTTACTATCTGTCCTGATTTAGTTCCCCAGTGTAAAAAGGGTTGTAGAACTGAAATCCATGAAAGTAGCAGGAGCAGGTGAGCCAGAGCTCAAGAGCCAGAGAGCACAGAAGGCACAGCCTTGCTCGTCTTTGTTCCTTCAGCCTTTCATCACCAGACCCCCCGAAACATATAGAAAATAGTGGCTGTGTGTCTTTGTACGATTGCATTACACATGCAGAATGGTCCATGTGAAGTCCTATTTATGTAACTGAAACCTGTTATGTGCATGCCCTTGAGAGTGGAAGTGTGTCCCTAGATATCCTTAGGTGCCCTTGGGGTTTGAGTCTATTAGCATTAGTACTCACAGTAAGTGTACCACCTGTGTGACCTCATCTAAACCTAATTATCTCCCAAAGTTCGGTTTCCAAATGTCATCACACTGATGGTTAAGCATTCAAAATAAGAACTTGGAAGAGACACAGTTCAGTCTGTATCAGCTGTCTGTATCAAATGAAGTTATGAATCATCTCTCAAAAATAAGAAATATTGTACTACCATTGTATCATACAGTTATTATTTCTGTTGCTTTTAACTGAGATCAAATGTCATTGTGATTCACTCACTCTATAGCTCTATCCATAAGTTTGAATATAATGTTATACTGATTGTTATAGTTGTTATACTGATTTGAATGTTATACTGTTGTAGGTTCTGTTGAAACAGCAATAAATTCTTCTGAATTTTTCTGAGGGAGGAATGAAAATATAGACTTCAAGTATCATAAAGTGCTGAAAAGAAGTAAAAAGAGCAAAGGAAAGAGTGAATGATGAGGTAGATTCACACTTACAGAAGATCGAAAATAAGAGAAGTAAGCTGACCACTGGTGGATTCTGAGGCAGAGATACTAAGAGAAAACACCCCAGAGGCAGGGGTGTCTGCTTTGCATGCTCAAGAAGAGCTAGGAGTTCCCTTAGGTGGAGCAAGATGTGCAGGGGTTAGGTTGGTAGAAGACAAGAACATGATACAGGTTCTTGTGACCAAGTGAAGGAATTGGAATGTTATTATGGGGAAGATGTGAAGCACTGGGGAATTTTGAGCAATAGAGCAATATCATCAGGCATGAATTTCTCTGTCTTAGAGAAAAAAGACATACAAGGGGATGAGTTGAAACAGAAGTAAATAAAAGACTAGATAACAGGTGACAAAATAGGGAAGGAGATGGAGACAAATGATCAGATTCCATATTGTAGTGCATTAAAGTACATCCAAGGTAACTTGTCCACATAGGTTTTTGCTCATAAAATTGGTAAGTAATTTGAAATGACTTTTGTAATCATACCACGTGTTTGTACTAATATTCTCCTGTGTATAGTTCATTTCTATTTTTGATGTGTCATTTACTTTATTTTCCATTTCACACTTGAGAAACTCAGATATAGACAGCTGAACTACTCCTGTTTGTTTTAGAACATCGTATGACTAAGACAATCCCTTTTAAAATCCTCCTCACTTTTTAACTCTTTGATCCATGATCTCTTTATTTCTCTCCACAAACTGATTTTTATTCTTGCATTTATTTTTAAAAATATGTTGTATTGCATGTAAATGTATGCTTAAAATGCTACACCGAATATTTCACGCTGTAGTTTGTGTTTTCTTACTTTTTTGTGTCAATACTATGTACTTATGAATTTGTTTTCTTCGTATACTTTCAACTTATTTGCTGGAACTGTTCCAAGCCTTCAGTGCTGTGCACCAAGCACTTTTAACTTACACATATTTTCTAGTTATATAGTCTCTTTTTCAGTTAATGGCACCATGTGTAAATATAATATCATTTAGATCTTATCATTCAGAAACTGAAGGTGCAAATGAGACCTAAAATTTATGTAGGTATTGTGAAATAGGAAGATGTCCAGAGGGGATGGGAAACTAGGGAGAGGGCAGGGGAATGGAAAGAAAGGAAAGAAAAATTGGAAGGTAAAAAGGAAAACATGGAAAGAAAGTTTATGCATGTGGGGTAGAGATTGAAAGGAGGGCAGAAGATGGGAAAAAATAAGAATCAAGATACATCATGTACAGGTAGAAATTCTCAATGATGAATGTGATTATAATGTACAAATAAAATGTACCAATAGACTCAATTTAAAAGAATATATTACTGAAGCCATGGGCTCTCTTTCTGCCCTAAAGGGGATCACTTAATATGAAGAAGGACAAAGTGAATAAATGTTTCCTAAATGGTTCAGGTTATTCAGGTAAAGGTGTAAAGCAGAAAATAAATAATCTATCATAAGAAAAGTAATTACCAGATAAAATTTACTTAACCGTACTAACTTCTTTAAAGTTTTATAAAAATCTTTTAGTTTTTCCTGTGTACATTACATGAATTTACATATTAATGATGAATATTTTAGGTATATATACCTATACCTGAATATTAGGTATATATTTATGAATTTTCTTCATTAATATAAATCAGTATATGCTGGGTACTACAAATGAATATATATAGAAATATACATATGTATACAGTACTATATTCCAATCACTATGTACTAATGCAAAGCTCATGCCTTATATATATCTCTAATTAATAGAGAAAATAAATAAGGAATAAAAATTAGTAATTGGATCAATATACTATTATTTGGAATTAATGTAAATATTATGAAGAAAAGGAAAATAAAGGTCTTATAAAGCAGGAGGGAGTGAAGAGAAGGTATTATTTTAGGTTAAAGAAGCAGAATAATTTTTCTGAAATGGTGATTTTAATCAGAAATTTAACAAAACAAGTGTGAGATATGAAAATCAAAGTCTAGGCAGGAGGAATAGCAATGAAGTGGCAGGAGAAAGGTGCTAGCATGTTTAAGAACAAGACAGCTATCAGAGGCTGGTGCGGTTCTGAGAGGACAAAAGTAACCAGGATCATGGTTATGAGAAATATTGCAAAAAGAAGAAACGGTTATATTTCAACACTAGGGAAAACCAGTGTTTTTAACGAATGCTACAGGTGATCTATTTAAATTCTAAAAAAAAATCACTCTACTATAAAAATAAACAGGTTATGAAAAAGAAACATGGAGGCTTAAAGCAAATTAGGAGGCTCTTATAACTGGCAGAGGAGAAAAGAGAAATTGGAACTAGATGGTGAGGTTGTAGATGGAAAGAAAGTGATCTACTTTGCGGTATGTATTTTTAAAAGATTGAAATAACTTTCTGTTTGTTGGAATTTGGTGCTGGAGAAATTGGGAATGGAACGGAGTGGGAGATTTTTGACCGGAAGAGTCAGCAATAGCATTAACTCTGAAGGAAGAAGGACGGGAGGACCAAGAAGATCACTGTAGCCAGAGAAGCTGAGTGCTGCGCAAACTCTTCTTTGTGTTGCTTCTGTCCTCGTATGTGCTGCTACCTTGCAGATGTCTGGGTGCAGCATCCCTGCTTGGGACTGTGGTTGTTATTTTATGCAATTACAAAAGCGATTCTGCTCCCTAAATTGTTCCCGAGGGAGTCTGAAAATCTGAAAGCCCTTAAACACAAGCTATTGTCTTACACACTTGAGAAAAGTCTTGAAATGGAAAAGCCTTCGGTGTGAATGATGATGGGACAGCCTTTCCTCCAGGTGGAAAGCGAACACGAGTGAGCAATGGGAAAGCGAGAAAATGTGCGCGCAGGAAGAGAAACATTGCCATGCGGTTTGACTGGAAATAAGGCCTGAGATGATGGCCAAATAGAACAGTATTCTTGTATTCATCTTGCTTGTCTCTATCTCTTCCTAGTGTGGTGTTTGTTGAACTCTTTGAAGAGATGATCATAAAAGGCAAAGGGTACATTTTGGCCTTGGAGTTCAGCAAATGATGGATTTACACAGATAGCGGTAGCCTTGAATTTAATAGATATCCAGACTTTAGTGACATTCGAGAAAGTTCACGCAGTTAAACATTAGAATATTTACCTTCTATCTACAGTTTTTCAAGTTATCTTGACTTTTTAAACAAGCATGTGTCTAGAGAGAATCATTTGAAGATGTTATTCAACTCCTTGGAACAAAGAAAATCTGACACACTAAGTGAAAACAAAATTTTAATTTCAGCACTTTTTTTTTCTTTTATATCCTTGTAAAAGTTCCACAATAAGATAGTTTTTACAGTGAACTGTCAATTCCATCCAGGAAAACAAATTATGCCTTCTTAAAAAAAAACCCCACATAATTCTGTATATTAATCACATTCTGTAAGAATGTTTGCACGTCATTTTTACAAACATAAAGCCCATCTTAAAACTGAAAGCATATAATATCTCTGGGTGGAGAAAGCTTAGAGAGCAGTTGGGTCTTGAAACTGGCAAAGCAACAAGGAAAACCTGAGCATTTAGCATTATTGTATTTCATTATTTCTCTAATTTTGCCCATACAGCCTTCAGCCTCTCTACATATATTAGAGAGGGAAAAATACAAAACAAATTATCAAAGAATAACTTTTCTCAAGCAGCATTAGATGTCACAAGCAACATGGTGAAGATAGGGATTCATAAGCCCGATTTCCATCAAGTTAGTCACATTGCCCTCAGTAACATAAATTACCTACATCCAGACTGCAGTAGACATGCAGAATCTTTTGAAATCACATCTTCTAGCTTCTGTGCATCTGTTCCTGTTTCTGGAAAATCTGTAGTATTGTTTGGATCCTTGAAGAAAAATTTTTCAGAACTGTTCAGTCTGATGTAACAACATAGCTCTTATTTTTGAGGGCTTGTAAGGAAGTTTTCATTGTGTTATTCAAATAATTCAAGGTAGTACTAGCACAGATTTGGTATATGTTAATCAGGTCTACGTAAGTTTTGTTAATTCCAGAACTTATTTTTTTTATGATCTATCTACATATTTTCATTGGGGAATAATAAGACATTTTGTAAAATCTCTAAAATTCTCCTAATAACCACTAGACAATGGTTTTATTAAAATCTCATAGGAACAGATCATTAAAAATCATTTCAAAAACTTGCTGAGAAGAAAATTTCTACTTGAAATTTGTTTTAGAAACTATTCTAATTTCTTGAATGCTATCTTGTGAAGTATCTTTAGCAATGAACTGCACATTGGGAAATTTTTCTGTTATTGGGACAAAATAAAGGGAAACCTGAAATTTAGAGGAGACGTTTTGGTTCATGTTTTCAGAAGTTTCAGTACATGGTAAGCTCACTCCAAGGCAGAGATCGTGGCAAAAGAGTGTTTTGGAGCAAAACTACTTATTTCATTGAAGTCAGAGGCAAAGTACCAGTGAGCTAAGAGCCAGGGAACAGACAGATTCGAGTTCATGTCTTATGACCCTTCCAGATACACTCGGAAGGGCACTTCAGTAATCCTGTAGGTGGCTCTGAAGACAGTTAAGTTAATAACTGAGATTATTTAAACATCGCCTACTTTGAACTAATCTTGTTATTAGCATATAGAAGTGAAAGAGGTGAAATTTCTCTTCTCAAAATGTATACTATCTGGCCAATAAGGGCAAGTTTGTTGGGAAAATGCCAAATATTTAGTGTATTGAGTAACTCAATAAAAGCAAAAGAGTCTTTGCAGAGTGCCTATTCTTAGAGGGTCCCAAGACTGTTACAAGTCCCTCCCAGTGGAGACTGTCATATCCTCAAATACTAGTGTTTCCAGCCACAGTCCATCATAATTCCAGGATATTTACATTACTATTGATCAGTATGAAAGGAAAGTACCCCTATATGAATAAATGTGTATATCTTATAATTCACTATATAAATGTGTAAAGGAAATAAATACACAGACTTTAATTTAAAAATCAAATAAAATATTTTGGATTTGTAATAAAACATACAGACTTTGAAGAACATTAGAAGATCCATCAGAGGTGAAAATAAGCATTCTCCATTAAGGCATACTCCAACACCTGGCCGTGAGTTGCTCTCTCTTGCTGCAGACCCGTCTTCACTTATTCTGACTTGTCCTCTGATCCTTTCTGAGATGCTATTGTAGAGTAGAGCCTGAGACAAGGAGCTCTGTGAATGTGATGTACTTGGGGATGGCCTTCCGAAGAGGGCTTGTGGTGATCAGGCTAGCACAGTGGTAGGAAAGTTTTGAAGACTGAATTTATCTGCACCAGCATAGGAGCACAGATTGCCTTTTACAAGTGTCCTGCAGTGCTAAACCCAGGTCACTCATGTGTTGTTTGTGGCTCTCGCCTGGGGAAATAAGCTGCTGGAGGAGGTAGCTTGTGCTGACTGAGCACTTTCCTAGGGAAAGGGCACCTGCGAGACTGATTAGGGAAGCAAGTCCATCTGAGACAGAAAAGCTCCTGACTTCCTCAAATTTCCCGTGTAGCAGGAGCAAGTACATGGCTTGGCCAGTGGTCATTGCACCTTTCCACCTCGCCCCCCTTTGATCTCCCTCACCTACCCCAGTAGACCATGACAGCTTGTTTCACTGTCACCCTCGCTCTAAAGCTGTCACTCTCCAGTTCAACATGAGAACAGGCAGTCATTCCCTTTGTCCCCCACTTCAAACACTCTGGCGTCTTTTTGAAGAAGGGCTAGGGGTGTGCAAGAAAGGGTAAGATCAGGGAGGGAAGTATCTGGGCCCCTTCTTTGCATGCCTAGCCCTCACAGCAAGCCTTCAGGAAGATCCCCTGTTTTCAGCGCCTACCCCTCATTGACACAGTCTGCAGCGGTCACACTCAGCGCTCCCCAGCCACTAGCCTAGGAGGACTTTCCCTGTGTCCTGAGCCCATGCCATAGCACAGATCTGTTAAAATAAAGACTCACTTTGGTGCTCCTGTAAACCTGCTCGTGATTTATTTCTCAGTGCTGTGGGCTTCAATAGTATTGTAATCCACTTGAGACTCTTAACCCAAGTAGTGTGCACAGAGACTTCCTTTCAAAAGAAAGGGCAGTAAACACAAACAGCTGTTAGGACCAAAGGGCTCCAGTGACTTGGAGCTGATGGAGACCAGCAGCAGAGAGAAGCATCCAGTGGAGTGAACGTTCAGCACTCTGCACAGGAGAGTGACAACTGTCAGGAGAAGGAGCCAGCAGCTGGCTGTGTCACTTGTTGACACTCAGCATTATGGGAAGCTATTATGACAGCTAGTAGAGCTGGACTTGGGGGATTGTCAGATTGACAATGTCCATCTGAATCCAGCAAAAGAATGCTAACTTGATTAGCAACACAACAGCCTTGTAAGGAAGGTCAACGCAAGGCACTAACAATATAGTCACCAAGTCAGCCACTCCAGTGGTAACATCAGATCAGCATTTAGCTTTTTACTGTCTACAGTGCAGAGTTGTGCAAAGCAAGACTAGAAAATGACTCATGCTTGGGAAAATCCTCACATTATTCTAAATGCCTCAGAAACATTTTATATATATATATTTTATATCACAAATTTATCCCCAGATGAATGCTCCTAGAAGAGTTTTCTTCTATAAATCAGATAGCCTTTTCTTTTGAAACTCTTTCCCTACATTTACATTACAAACACCCTCGTGGATTTATTAATTTGGACTAAAAGAATTCTCTTTGCCAAATTATAACATTAGTTGATGTATATTGAGTACTTATGAGAGTCTAGACTTTGTTCTGGCTGATATATTTGCGTTATCTTTTTGTTACCTTCACTTTAGCACATAAAGTTGATAATTTATCTTCTCCGGTTTCCAGGTGAGGAAATTAAAACATGGCAGCATTCATCAATTTCCTGAAAACCACTTAGGGTACAAATTTGAACTCAAATCTGGGCTTCTGAAATTTTATGTGTATGAATCATTCTGAAATCTTATTAGAATACAGAATCTGATTAATAGATCTCTGCAGGTGTCTGAGATTTTGTGTTTCCAGCTTCTCCAATTGTGATTCTACTGCTGCTCCAGGGGCCCCACATTGATTAAGAGCTCTGAAATACACTGCCTTTGAAATGTGGCTCTTAGGACCTGTGTTCAGTTGCATCATATTTAATATAAACATGTGAGAATGTTTGTCCCTTACTTGTCATCATCATGGCACAAGGCTATGAATATTTGTTTTATTTAAAAATTGCTCTTCACCCTTACATTTGGAATGAGCAGAGTCCTTACCAGTTAGACACTGTCAACATGAGGCAAATTATCAGTTCCTGGCAGCTCTTGGATCTTTATCTTCTGAAGTGTTCATATATGTGGTGGGTGCAAAGTTAGACCCTGCAGATTTGATAGCAAACTATTACTGCAGGCAGCTTAGATTTGTCAGTAGAGAATGTCCCCGATAACCCAAGTCTAACTCTTTTACTGGCCAATTGCAGAAGAATGGAGACAGGAATCATTTTCCAATTCTGGGGCATCATCTTCCTCCTGGCTCCTCGAGTTACTTCCATGATTAGCCTGGATCCTAGAGTTTCATACAAAAGTACCACAATGCTTTCCAGATTTGTGAGAAATCCATCTTTCCACTTGGAAATATTACAAACACAGGTGGTTTTATGACTACAGATTCCACTGAGTCTCAAGGCTTAATCTGGGCCCCACTTGCTGACAGGACCTGCTAATTACCTGGCCCCAAATAGCTTACACTGTGCAAGTGGCCCATGCTGCAAACTGATTCGCTGGCACCACTGAAAACCTCACTCAAGTCTGAGTATTATTCACTTACAGGTAAAGTTTTTCTCTAGATTTTATATGTGGTATTTCATTTCATTTCTTATTTAATGCATTTTCTCACCATCTTCTTTCCATCAGGGGCTATAGAGATGCTGATTAAGCAGCAATTAAACATACTAATGCTATCGTTATCTTTCCTTAAGTAGCCACTTCAACCATGAGGAAAACATTAACTAAGCCAGAATTTAATTTCTGAAGGGTGCTAGTGAGCTTTCAGTCCTCCTGAGGATGAGTTTGTCATAAGGAATAGAGAGCCTTTAGTTTATCTTAACAGACTCTTCAGAATGAATACAGAATTCATGAGGATGGAGTTTTTGTCTTGTGATCATAATATTTATATTGTATATTTCCATTCAACAGTAAAGTGGTATCTACAGGGAAGGTGCTCTTGCTTGCACTGTCTGTTAGTATTCTCTCAAGTCAGCACTGGGCAGGCCAGGAAGCAACTGACCAGCAGACACTTCCTAGGCCTTCCCCGTTCTCAGGACAATGACCCTTGGTGAGCTGTAGCCTCAGAAATCCAAGATCTTCTGCATTAGAATACAGAACCTGATTAATAGATTCTTTTGTCTATATTGCCACTCCAGTTACTCATTCAAAACACTCCATCATTGGTGTTCTTTCTCAAAATATTTAGTAGTCCAGTTTCAACTTGACAAGCTGTTACAATTTTATTTTCAAAGGCTGTGAAATATCTTTTAAAGGAAATTAAAAAAAATTTGATTTACAGAATATAGTGTGATTTTATTATGTACTGTGGCCTCTGATGTCCTGGCCTATATGAAAACATGGATTCATTTTCCCTAAGACTAACCAGAATGGTTCTTACATTAGGACCTTTGTAGCTTCTGTTTCTACTATTTATGAATATTTTTTCTTCTTATCTCACATTTCTTTTTTTGCAGATTGATGTAAAATTTCTTTTCAGTAAAATTTTCCATAAACTCCCAGTGAAAGCTCATCATCTCATTAATTCTTTTATTTATTGCAATGTATGTTTGACATAATTTTAATTTTATATTTTCAATTTTATGGTAATGTATTCTAATTTTTTTCACTTTAGATTCAGTATCTGTTCTTCTTTTGGTAGTACTTTCAGGATAAGTCTATGAGAAAGGATTTCTTGAATTTATTGGTAAAGCTTACTAGCATTGAATAGCTCATACATTATACATCATTCTAAATGCTTTGGTAGTGGTATAAGGTGAAAAATACTTCTGATCACTACTATTATCCAAGGAAGCCTGAGATCTCAAAGGTCAACTTTCTTTTTTCAGGAAAGGTATATAGTATATCTTTTTAGAGTTAATAGTTCTTCTTTAGATTATAATATGAAAGAGCTTCAATACACCAGGCAAATGGTACCTAAGACAATTTAGATAAACTATATTAATCCTAGGAATATCCTTGTTGGGATTCCTAAAAAGATGAGGACTCCTTCATTATTAGGATTCCCTCAGTGCTCCCTGTAGATTATCAAGCACACATTCAGGATATCACTGGGGAAACTTTTAAAGACTTTCATTATACCATTAAATACAGTTTAGCAAGTATTCATTGCTTAACTGATAAAACCTTTAAGCTCTTAAAACCAGTAGGTAGGTAATGTAGACCTTGAATTTACAGCATTAGTATAAAAGACAAACAGAAAGTGTATATGACTGGGAACACCAGGCACATTTTAGAACAAGAATTGTAACCACAGAGATAGTAGAGTTCTGAAAAAAAAGTGAACCCAGACACATCTGGTGTGTTAAGCTCTTGAGTTAAGCTCTTCATCACCGGTTCATTAAGGAAAATGGCCTTATGCAAAAGTTACCCAAGTAGCAGTTTTGGAAGGTTTGTAAGTCTCTAGATTTTTCTAACTTCTGGTGAGTTTATCATTTTTTAAAAATTCAAATCTTTATTGGTACATTATATATACACATCATGATTACATTCAACATTGAAAATTTGTACCAGGATATGACATAACTTAATTCTCATTTTTTCCATTCCCCTACCCACCCTACAGTCTCCTGCCTCCTCTATACATAAACTTGTTTCCTTTTGTTTATTACCATCACATTATTTTCCCCCTCGTTACTTACCCCTACACCCTATTTCCTTTAAAATACTTCTTATTTTACAATATGTACTATATATTCTAGAATGAATTTACATCTTCATTTCCTCATACCAAATAAAAGATACAATATTTACACATCTGTGATCCATGTATTTCACTTATGAGGATGTCCTGAAGGTACATCCTTTAGAGTATTTAAACAGCTACAAGCAGAGGTCCAGGTAATCAAGAAAGAAAGTGAAAGTTTGAGCAGTGCAATGAATATGGTAGAAGACCAAATTTCAGACCTAGAAGACAGGATTGCATCTGTTGAACAGGAAAGACATAAAATATGGAAAATGGCAAGGAATGAGAAAGCAATCCAACAACACCTAGATGATTTAAAGAAGACTAACATAAGACTTACTGGAGTCACTGAGGAAGCAGGAGACAATAAAAAGACAAAAAAACTGTTCACAGAAATAATGCCAGAAAACTTCACAGGAAAAGGGAAAGAATTGGACATACAAATATATGAAGCATATAGAACTCCAAATGGCTGTGACATGAGAAAAATCTACATCTAGGCATATAATTATAAAGACTCCAGATATCCAAAAAAATAATGAAATACTAAAAGCAGCCAGAGAAAAGAAAATAATTACATACCAATGGAAGCCCAAAATCACAGCAGATTTTTCAACCCAAACAGTAAATGCAGAAAGAGTCTGGATGAAGTATTTTAAGTCTTGGAGGAAAAACACTTCCAACCCAGACTGTTGTATCTTGCAAAACTATCCTTCAAAATAGAGGGGGAAATAAGATACTTCCTCGACAAAGAACCCCTGAAAAACTTCACAGATACAGAACCTGCACTCTAAAATATTCTAAAGATTATCTTGGAGCAAAATAATGAAAGTTACAAACCCATGAGACCCAATTGGGTCAAACAAGAAATTGATGGGAAAAAGGCAAAAGAATAAAATAACTAAAACAGGAAAACATGACAGCACTAAGTCTGTCTATATCAGTCATAACCATTAATGTCAATGGACTCAATGAACCAATTAAGAGACACAGACTGACAGAATGGATCAAGAAGCAAGATCTTACAATCTGCTGCATACAAGAAAAACAACTAATTGAGAAAGAAGGCCATGCATTGAAAGTAAAGGGGTGGAAAACAATTCTCTAAGTGACAGAAAACTTCAAAAAGCAGAAATGACTATCTTGTTTGCAGACAAAATAGATTTCAAGTCAAAACTGTTAAAGAGAGATGCAGACGGTCACTTCTTCTTGTACAAGGAACAATCCAAGAAAAAGAAATAACAATCTTAAATATTTATGCACCAAATTCTAATGTATTTAACTATATAAAACAAACATTAATGGACATGAAAAGCCAGATAAGCACCAATATAATAATAGTAGGAGTTTTCAGTAGCCTACTGTCACAAAGAGACAGATTGACTGGACATGATATCATTCTTAATATTAGATTAAGAATAGTATAAAGAAAGGCACAAGAGTTTGAGCTCTGTTTTAGGATTTATTGCCAGACATCAGAGTAAAGCAAGGGGCTCTATTTCTCAGAATCCAATGAATCAGTATTTTGAGGCTCAAAGAACTATTTATAATTTCAATCTACAAAAGAATATTTCCATTTCAACAAATTTGGCAATTTTTTAAATCTAAATTTAGTTTACTGTTACTTCACATTCTTGTCATTCTAAACTTTCAAAGTCCTAGTATGTTGACTAATAGTTCTATTACTGGTCACTTTTTGCAAATATATAATCTTTACTCAGGTAAGAAGCAAAAATTATTCCTACTTACATTTAATTAAGGCACTTTACTACCTACTGTCTCCTTAGTTGTTTTCGTTAAGCAAAAATCAGTGCAAATGGTGAAAAACTCCTCAGAGGTTTTAGATATCTGCCCTTTTCCTTAATAAGTTTTATGTCTTTGATTCTTTGGTTGAATATACCTATGAGCTTAGATTCTAAATAAAGAAGGTACTTTGGGGGGAGTATATCTGAGGTCTTTTTCTTTCCTAATTAGCTTCCTATATTTTTATGTCTGCTTTTAAGAAAATTTAATTACTCAGAGATGCCTGATAGTTAATGGTGATATTCAAAAGTGTAAGTCTTGGGCAAAGATGCAAACAACCTGTTCAGTGGGCATGAACTTGACATTGTCATGACAGAGTTGAGTTTGGGAAAATAATTCAAAATTCATATCATTTATAGTGGAAAATTTGACATGCTTGTATATAAATAAAAGTATTATTTATATTAAGTTAAATTAACTTTGGGGTTATTTGCCATATAGTTATAAGTTTGTTGGAAACACATTTAGGAGGATTTTAAAGACAGTGTAACTTTAATGTGATCTCCCTATGCTCTACTGAATTTTATGATTTCTAAAATATTATGATGATGTAATATATTTTTCTTACCATCCTGTATAATTCTAAAGTTGTATGTTTTCATTAGTTTGTAGAACAAACTGCCTGAGGTCTGTTTCTGCTGTTACTGGAGATATTTAGAATTTTGC
This sequence comes from Petromus typicus, assembly GCA_004026965.1. NCBI lineage: Eukaryota > Metazoa > Chordata > Mammalia > Rodentia > Petromuridae > Petromus > Petromus typicus. Next base: position 23,276 of record PVIR01013002.1, on the reverse strand, counting down.
AATATCAAAATATTTACTGAAAGACAGAGAGCTATATGTTCAGTTGGTCAAAGAAACCTAAGGGAGGAATTATAGAAGGAGGAAATTTAGACTTGGTTCCCCTTTCATTTAAGGGCCCACTCATTTTCTCAAATATGGAAAAGTCCTTGCTCAAAGTAATAGCACGTAGAAGACTCCTGACACTCTCTTCCTTGTCTACTCCAGCAATGATCGGCTAATCATTGAAAGATAGCATATTCCCTTAATCATCCTTTCATGAAACATTTTTGCAAATGTAAGTCACAGCCTTTGGGTTTTTATATTCTTATTCATGTTAGTCCTAAACTTGAAATGAATCTCATCTTTATTTTTTTAATGTCAAGATTGAGCTCCTTTGACATTCCTGAAAACCTTTACTCTGTCACCATCAGGCATCACTCAGTCTTCTGTTCCCAAAATACTCAACAACATTCTACTCACACCATTGACATAACACTTTCTGTGAAAATTAACATGTACTCTTAATATCTAGTTGTCACTAACAGCTTCCAAGTCTCAAATATTTTTGTATTTTTCTACACTGAGAAATACCTAACAGCCAATAGATCTTCAAAGAATTCAGTGCTACTTTAATTCATAAATTGTTTTAAAGAAAAAATAATTCTTTTGTAAATGCATCTGCTTCAAATTAAATAATACATAATGCATTTTCTGTCATTCTAAATCCATATTTAGCCAAAGTGACAGTAGCCTACATAGTGCCTTTTCTAGTGTGAAGTTAAGCGACTAAAAAAATGACATTTACAGCCATTCATAAAATTATTCTTTTCTAAAGCTAGCTAGATGTCTCAGCTATTACAGAGTAGATATCATGCCATATAAGAAAAGACTTGTGTAAATAAAATGATGTGAGAGCTCACGTATGCCATTGAGTTTGATAACCACATATATGCTAACAAAAAAACACCTCCTTTGGTTTCAGAAACTTTTGGCCAGGTTCGTGTGGACTATCCCCTTGGGAATGTAACAAAGACATTTAAAATTTAACATACTTAAAACTGACTGTATATATACTACCCTCTCCAAAATTTCTGTTCCTGATATTTTCTTACAGCTCTTGTGTGACCAGTATATTCATATATTCAATATTCTCCAAGTTTTGCCTCTAATCAGCTTTCTTGCAGTATTCAGTGCACTATCAGCCTCTCACAGTGCATTGTGTATTTCTCAAATCTATCTTCTCTTATGTGTCCTTGACCTAGTTTCCTCCCACTTATTCTGTATGACATGAGTTAATGTAGTGATTTCTTAATGTTCTCCTTGTATCTAAATACTATTCTGTCCATACCATACCATGCATTACAGAAAAAAATAAACTTTTTGTGCTTTTACTTCTTTATAATTTTTAAACATAAGCCCAAGTTTCTTATTTCAATGTTTCTTGATCCAGCCTTGCCTCCAGTGATATCGTAACACTTTTCTATTCCCTTTCTCTAGGTACTCTTGACCTATTACCACTTCCTGAAACATGTTACCCATTTATCCACAGATCAGTATATCACTTCCATTATCTACATGACTTTCTAGTATTCTCAACCCAGTCAATGTGACAATGAAGATGAACTATTATAAATCTATCTGTTGCTGAGTTGACACTTAGTCACATTGCCTTCAATTGTACTTAATCAGGAAATAAAATGACAATGCTATAATTCTTCCTAACATGATGTAACTACGCTGCCTGCAATTTAATATGCAACACATCCTTTCCTCAAAGTCTCAATGCTTGGAGCATTGCTCTGAAGTCCAAGTCTAAATTTTCTTGAGATGGATGACAAACTTTTTGTTGTAAAATATTTATAAGAAAAAATTGCTTAATCCAAAGATACAGTGTAACATTCCCCTTCCAAAAGGGAGGAATGAAAGAATAGAAAAGAATAGGGCCAAAATAAGACCAAAACCCAGCAGGGCAAATATGTCCCCTAGCTCTATATCCTGGTATGCATGGTGGTAAGATGTGAGTTCCAGACGGCTCAGGTAACCTTGCCCCTGTGGTCTTCTTGGCTGCAGCCCACAAGGGCTGGGTCTTCTCCTGTGTACAATTTTCTTCAATAGATTTTCCATGTTCTTTGCATCACCAAATTTCTGAGTTATCCACTGTATCTTCAGCTTCATTCCTGTAACTTCTTGTAGTTAACTTTTAAAATTGGCCTCCTAAAACTTTCTTTTTAAGATGGATGGAAGGCTGCCTGACCTCAAAACTCAATAAACAGGTCACACATGTGTAAATATTGTATCTTTTCTCTGGTATGAGAAAATACAGTGGTAAATGAGTTGTAGTATGTATAGTTGATATTGTGAAGTAGAAAATATTTAAAAGAAAATAGAGTGTAAGGATAAATAATGAGGAGAAATTGAATGTGATTATAATAAAGAAAAAGGAAAACAAAGATTGTGTATATAGGGGGTGGAGGATTACAGGACAGGGAGAAAAGGGAAAAAATGAGAATCAAGTGTCATATTCTGGTACAAACTCTCAATGTTGAATACAATGATGATGTGTATTCATAATATACCAATAAAGATTTTAAAAAACCTCTTCAATCAATCAATCCTAGAAAATAAATTCCCTATTGTTTTAGTTACTTTCTTATTGTTGGGACAAATTATCCAACACTCACAAGTTAAAGGAGCAAAGGTTTATTTTATCTTATAATTTATAGAGATTTCAGTCCATGGTTGGCTCTAAGGTAGCATGGCAGAGGGGCATGCCACAGGAGAAGCAGTCCATAACAGGGTAAGGAGGAGACAGCAGCAGCAGCAAACTTTGTCTGTTATCTTATCTATGTCAAAAGCTGGGCTTTCTCATTACTCACACCCAAAATTATGCAAAACTGATCAGGGGACTAATTCACATTAAGGATTTTCACACACCCTTAATCCACACTCACATACTCTAGATCCAGCTACTTCTGAAAACCCTCACCTAGGAGAATATGAGGCTTTGGGAGGACATGTTGATACAAGCCATAACACTTAGGTCACCCTTCTCTTCAGAAGAGAACTCTCTTCTCAAATGCAAAGTGTACACATTTATATCCTTAAGCCTGTGGCAGATTAGATCTTGCAGATTTCTGAGATACCCTCCAGGCATTAAAAAAAAAAAACAAACCCTGGTTTACAGAATATTAGGTGTCCTTTTAATTATAATCTCTTCAAGAATCATCCCCTGTAGCCCCAACTTTATGTGTGATTATTTTAGCTCCAAATTTAAGCTTGTTAAGCCTTTCTGTTCTGCTTTTTGCTTGTAATTTGCACAGTAAATTGCAACTACCAATACCTGTATCACAGCTGTAATGTTGGGTAGCCTTGAAATATCTCCTGCCAGAATTAGTCCACCACCTTTGAGTTCAGCTTCACACAAAAGTCTTAGTGCAAAGTGTAGGCAAATTTCTTTTACTTGAGTATAACTAAGACTGTAGTTCAATTCCAAGGATATTCTCCATTCCCTTCTGAAATCTTAAAAACTTGGCGGTTAATGTGTACATTCCTATTAACATTCCTATCATTGTTTTTGGGGTACCAACTATAATCTGTTATCAGCCTCTGCTTACAGCATGTTAGGTTTTATCAATCCTTGTTTTCAAAACGTTTCCAAGTTTTGCCCATTGTTGGGATAAAATGACTAGTATGTATAAAATTAAAGCAGAAATGTTTATTTTGCCCATAGTTTAGAAGTTTCAGTCTGTGATCAGTTGTCTCTAAAGAAAGAAGAATCATCAAGGCAGAGGGCATGATAGTGCACATCTGCTGGCCTCATGGCAGCCAGGATGCAGAGCACAGGGGAGGTGGGCCAGGGGAAGATATGCTCTCCAAGGCATGACCCTAGCACCATAGCCCTTCCAAATGGTCCACCTCCTAACAACACATCCAGCTAAGAACACTTGTGGATTATTTAAGGAAGAGTATGGCACTCCGATGAACTAATCACCTCTCCAGGCATCTCATATTGCAGTCAAATTGGCAATTAAAATTAACTGGCACACATGACATTTAAAGAGTTTTCAATAAGTACTCAACTGAGTTAAAGTTGTTAAGGATATAGTGAGATATGGCTTGAACTGAGTCTTCTGATTTTAACTTCATCACTTCTTCCACTGCAGTGTGTTACGTACTCCAGGACAAGGCATCCACCACCATTTTGGATATGTAGCAATCAGTATTTAGAGGTATGACTTTTATATTTTCAAATTATCTAGATAATTTCATTTTATTTGCCTCATTTGTCCTTACTGATCTCTGAATACGGTATAGGTGAGGGAGGGAGCATGGTATAATCTAATTAAACTTATAAGATTGTTTATAAATTAAGGATAATAGTGTATAAAGCATGTGGTATGTCAAATAATGCACAAGAAATGTTGGGGGGACCCTGGTGGAGGAGTGACTGAAATGAGTTCTAAGATGAGGGGATTCCTTGCAGTGATGGCTGAGGCTTCCTAGGATGCATGATTTAAGATTAAAGCAGGCCTTCAAGGGCAGCAGTTAAGCAGAATCCAAAACAGATTTCCCTAGCTATGGTTGCTTCTGCTACTGTTCCCTTCCTCTCTAATGGGTGCTTTAGGAAAATGTAAGTCACTGCAGACCACCTCGATTTTTCCCTGCCTCCTATCTGGCACAGATGTTCTGTTGTCCTTTATCATTGCTTCTTGGTTCTGTCAATAAAGAGCCAGGAAAGAAAAGATTTGAGGGTAAAAATGGAAGCAAAGCTTATGTTTTTTGGGGTGGGGAGATTGTAGAGGATTGTAAGGGATTATAGGGCAGCAGAACGGGACAAATAAGAATTAAGTCATGTCATATACTGGTACAAATTCTCAATGTCAAGTGTGATCATGACGTATATATAAAATATACCAATAAAATCAATAAAAACAAAATCAATAAAATGAAATGCCACAGGAACTTCAAATCAGATGTATTTTCTCCTGAGGCTTCATGCTGATGGGTCTGGGGTAAAAGACTATACCTCTAGGCCTTCTTGAATGTTAAACTGGACATTGGCACTACATCATTGCTTGTCCTTGGAACAGCATCATGATTGTGAACTATGACAATAAAAAGTTTTTTTTTTTTTTCTTTTTGTGGTTTTTGTGGACATGGTCTTACCTGGCCTAAGTATTATTAGAAGCTTTGAACTTAGTTATGCTTGAGATGTTTGAATAATGCCAAAAGAAAAATATCGCACTATGAGGCTTTCGATTATTTCTTCTCTTTGGTTCTCTATGTTGGTTTTACTTTTCAGATACTGTTAATATTGCCAAATACACATTAAAGTGGTAAGTTCAGAGTGATTGAAAAGCAACATAGCACAGTATAAACTACTCAACAATTCATTGATGTGGCTGGGGAGGGTGATGTTTTCTTTAGTAGATTGTATTGGAAAGAACATTGTATGATATTATAGTAACTAGAGGATTTATTTCAGTGCTGCTATTAGCTTACCATAGTTAACTCATTCGTATTTGGATAACTAGATCCTGAATATACACAATAAGAAAAGAGAGTACATGACAGCAGAGGGGAGAGAATCTTAGTTAGCTCAAACATTTCAAAGCATTCTGATTTGTTAGTGCTCATAGGTAGACATAACAATATGTGTGATAAATAGATATTGTATTTTTAAGTGATAAGAATGTAATAATAAAGCAATATATACTAGTCAATGACTTTAGTTCTATTTGTTAATAGAAAGATTTGATAGCTTATAAAGTACCACTTTATTAATTATTATTTTGTACATATAAATTCATTAATCTAATCTTACTAAAGAGTGATATAGGAAAAAAGTTCCCATGGAAAAATATACTAAAGGAATCGATATTTAACATCATTGGGAAGAAATTCCTGAATCTAATTTTAAAAATTACCTCATGTGAAATATTCTGCCACTGCTTTATTTGGTCCACATTTTGTAGTTTTAAAAAAGTAAAGCACATTAAACATAAAATGAATGGACCATAATTTATGTCCTGCTTCTTGGAATGATGGATGGGTTTTAAGAAGAAATAACCCATGTCCACAATGGGTTTGCAATAATAAAATGAGTCCCCCCTTTTTTTAGCCAATGGAAATGTGTTAAGTGAACCCCATTTATGAAAGTAATTTCCACTCTCTGTCAGTATTCTTTTGTTTTATTTTAGATACTGTTCTATTCAATTTGCTTTCCTAGTTTTATAATTAGAAGTCCTTGAATATGAGTAGAAAGGAAGGGAAAAATCCAAAGAGATAATAATTTTATAGAGGAAAATATTTCTTTTCAGTACTCAAGGAAAGTACTTTGATTGAATAATGACAGATCTTCCTGCATATAATAAAAATACTTAGTTTTTGCCAAACGATGTAACTTTTTATAAAAGGTGGTTTTTCATGCCCTTATGTCAACACAGTGTTGCTTAGGCAGTCTGTGTTGTATGCAATAAGCCAAGTGCTTGGAGTACTGAGTACAAAGAAGCTCTGATGTGGCAGCTCTGGCCTGGGGAAGACAAGTTGGTACAAGGGCTTGACCTGATGTTGTGAGTCCATAGAGCTGAAAATAGTTCCTGGGGAAATTCGGATATATTGGGCTTTGGGAAGTATAAAAGGATATGTTTTCAGAAAAATAGGCAGAACATTATCAGACCAAATCTGTGTTTAGAATATTAGGTAATGAGGTCACATTTTTCAATAAAACACTATCCTGCACTCAAAAAGAAAGGGAGAATGAAGTCCCATGACTCTTGCCGATTACTGTGCTATTTTGTCTTAGATATAAACCCACCCTTTTATTATGCATTTTATGGCATAACAGTTAAGAATTTGGGAACTACGTTTTTCCATTCAAATTAGGTATATATCAGATTCTACAAAGAGAGGGCTAGAAGACTACAACCCGGATTAAACTCAAAGCATACATGCAGCCTCTCCAGTGGGCACATTAGATGCTTTACTTCACTCATGTGCTAGTGTGAAGTGAGTTCCATTTTTACTCTGTGTTTTGTAGTTAAAACGGGGCTGCCCTGGTTCTTTGCAAGTAGAGGGACATATGCTATTCCGAATACTCACTTTGGCTTAAATAACTTTCAAGCCTATTTCCTATCTACTCCACTCTCCCATGTGTGGCCCAGAGACTCTTGGTCCTGCACAGCTCTGTCCTAGGTTTCTAGGTCATCAGATTTTCATTCTCCCAGCAGGCGTCATTCACCCATTATATTGCAACTCTAGCTTCCACAGATTGGTTGAACTCTTTCATCTACTGTTAACTCCAATTTCCTTTACCATTTAGGACTTATTTCTTTAGGGAAGTCTAGTTTGCCTTTATTCAAATCAGAGTGAGGACAGCAAGTGAATAAATATGTCATCTGCCCTCCATTTTGTCTAAAATCTTTAAATAAATCCTTATTAATTATGATTGCTGTTGATTTTTTCTTCCGCACCTTACTCATTTTACAAAAATCGTTTGATAATGTGTCCTTCAAATTTTCAGTGATTTTGCACTGTTTTCAGATAGAAGGTCAATATTCATCAAAAAAATCATCAACATGATTTTTACTCTATACAAGAAAAATGTGTGATCCCGAGAATGATACAATGTAATTTCAGATGAGACTTCATGCTTGAGTTTTACTTGTTAGTTGACATTTAATCCTAAGAAGTTGCTTAAACTATGAACCTCCAACTTCCTCATCTGTAAAAGGAAGATAATGACACTTGTCCCATAAGACTTATTGTAAAAATTCAAATAGGAGACATATGTATTACATCATATAAATTACAGGGATATGGGAAATTTTGAATACATTAATAAATACATTAATTCAGGTTATGTAGTCATATAGACTGGTTTTATTATATAGTTTGCATGTAATGTGATAAACATTGTCTTTTCCATGCAAGGACATTTAAAAAATTAATAGACTGAAGGCCTACAAGAGTTAAATACACTCTTGTCCCTACATATTAGATATTTCTTGAAAATATGAAAAGAGTCAGTTACCTGAAAGGCCTCAAAAAGCTTCATATTTGTTGAGAATACTTCGGAAGCTCAGTCCTGTAACTCCAAAAGGAGAAAGATTCATTAATATAAGTGTAACTGCATGAGTGTTGTTGGCAGAATAAGTTGCTGAAGATGTCCTTGCCTTAGTCCTGGGAACTCATGATTATATTATATTGTATGTGAAAAAAGTTTTTGTAGATGAAATGAAGATTTTAAGAGCTTAAAGTGGAGAATTTATTTTGAATTACCTAATCATGTGTATCCTTAAAAACAAGTGTCTTTGTCCTGTCTGAAATCAGAGAGATGCAGGGAGATAAAGTGAGAGAGATTTGAGACCTAAGAAGGATTTGGTGCAGAGGGAGGTGAGCAAAAACTTCAGGCCTTCAGCTACAAAGAACTGAACTCAGGCAACAACATAAATAAATTGTGGAATAGATTCTTCCCCATGGCCTTCAGACAGGAATATAGCCCTGTCAAGAACTCAGTTTTATCCTTAAAATGTTAAGCATGCTAGACAGATCCACCTGGACTTCTGACCTATGAAAGTGTCACCTTAAACATGGATATTGTTTTAAACTGATAAAAATTATTGTCATTAACTATGCTAACATAGGAAACTAATGGAATAAAATATTGGTTGGAATGTATATTTTAGGTTCTATATCTATAGGGGAAATTCTTTGCTATGGATAGAGGGAGTCACACCAATTAAAAAGGCATTGAAATAAGAAGGATTTTTATTGTTAGTTTGTAAACAATTGGAAACTATTGAAGAATTTAAAAGAGAGGAAAAATAAATGAATAGTTCGTGTATAGAAATTATATTGTGAATGCCCCAGATAGCTATGCTACTTTCTAAAAGATACATTTTGGTCATTACATAGGAATGGAGAAGTTAGATTTAAGGACATGAAGAGAAGTAAGAGAAAGATTTTTAAAAATTCTGAAATGTTTCAAACACTGTCATAATCATATGATAAGGCAATTAAACAGAAAATGAAGAGAAGGAATTTTATTGCTAAGAATAAAGTCTTCATGGTAAGCTATAGCTAGCTGTCTTCTCACTGTGGGGCCCCATTGCCTGACATGAAATGAGTATAATAACGATGTTTATTTCTTGGCTTTGGATAAGGATAAGATGATATGAGATGTATATATGTATTTTAAGATTGTGATTCATGCTATCTCATCAATACACTGCCATCAGTGTGTTATAGAGCATTATATTAGGATTAGATTTAACCATCTTTACTTCAGCAACATTTGTACCTAATAAGAGGAAAAGTGTGGCTTGACCTGGCTCTTCTGACCTAGCAGATCATACTCCTAATTTCCTATTTCCAGAAGAGGATAGACTGTCTTTTCTTAAAATAGAAAACCTTATTAAAAATAGACTCTTCAGTTACAAAAGTTGTCTTACAGCTGGAGGTGAAAGTCTAAGGACTCTGAAAATTTGCTGAAAATCTAAGGATATAAACCCCAAAAAGTTCTGGGAAACTATTTTTGTAGATGCAAATAACTTAATAACACAAAATAATTAGCTCAACCCCCTTGAAAATTTGCAGCATGTTTCCTAGCATTAATTAAAATATTTTTGCCTAATAATCTTTATAACAGCCTTATTTATAAGTTCAAAGATGGTGTTGGTAATACTAGAAAACAAAGCCATCTACCCACAGCTGAAATACATGAGAAGAAGCACGTGCACTCTTCTGACCACCGGGAGTATTAAACATGTTGATTTTCAAAAGAGAACATCTGTAGCATGGACTTTGAGGTATATATTCTAAGTACTTCCAATTCATTTTTGAGCCATTTTAGACAACCAAGTTTTTCTCAGTATATTAGTCATGGATTTTATTTCTAAAATACAAATGACATAAATAGAAAAACATTACTTATGTTAAGATAAGGTGATAATTCAGGGACTGGTGGTGCATTAATTTCTTGATGACTGGTACTTTTAAAGATGCCAGAAGGGTGCTCAGGGTTTTGAAAATGTAAACCTTAGCATGCTTTTAAAAAGTTTCTAAGATAATAAAAATTCCCAACATAATAAATTCAGTTCTGGCCCAATATTCTTGCTTATTTTATTGAATTTACTTATTTATTAATAAACTTGACACTGGGGTCAGGGATATAGCTCAGTGGTTCCAGCGGCTGTCTTACAAGTGCAAGGACCCGGGTTCGATCCCCAGTAACCACATAACAATACTGGGCGCGGAGACTCACCCCAGCAGCAACCAGAACCACATACCACAGTGCCGGGCGTGGTGGCTCATGCCTGTAATCCCAGCACTCCGGAGGCAGAGGCAGGAGGACTGCTGTGATGTGAGTTGGAGGCTGAGCTCAGGGCCAGCCTGAACTACAAAGCAAGACCCTGTCTCAGGAAAAACAAACAAAAAACCTTGACACTGAAAAAAATAGTTCAACATGTATTTATTCATATGTATTTTAATCATGCAATAATTCATCTGTGTTTTGTGAAAATAACTATCTTTGAGCAGAATGAAAAGAAAAGAAGTGAGAAGTTTTAAGTGAAATGTAGAGGAAGGTCTAATTAGCTGATAAGTAAAGGATGACCTTAAAATGTATTTGCTTCTTCATGTTGCCACACTCTTGATTCTAAGCTCTGTTTGGGGAAAACACCGGCCTTGCCTTGTATCAAGATCATACTATATTTCCTTGTATAGTTAACACAAAAAGAACACTATGCAATACTGTGAACACTATCCTCAATCATATTCACATGTTCAATACAGTCATGTTACATAGTGCAGGTTCTTTTGATTTTCCAATATATGAGTAGCTGATACTATATCAATACACATTTGGATAAGCACAATTTCATGAAGGTTCTAATATAGTACTATTCATTTTATTCAGGGGTACACTGTACAGGTACTAGAAGAATGAACTGATATATTTCTGTCAGCCTCATTCTCCCTAAAAGTTCTTTTTCCTAAAAGAGTTCTTAGGGACATGTTGAACAGTGAAAAGTTCAATATTTTGTTTCCAGAGAAGTCTGTCAAACATAGCTGCTTTGTTCCTGATTTAAATCACTAGTATCTGCTTTAAATGATGCGAAAAAAGGATTACCTCGCTCTTCAGGGACAAAGGCATCTCTGTTATAACTGGTTTATTAAATTCTTTGTTGTCTTCCTAATTATTTAGGGAAAAACTCATTTTATTTAAAAATATTATTGAAATTCATTTTGCTCCAAAACATTTTTTTTCTGGAAGTATTACTGATTATAAAATAAATTGAGTTTAAAACATCAAACATTTTGAAGACGCAAGACAGTGTATCACAAAAGAGAAACTGCCGTGTGTCAAAAAGGGCAAAATATATAAGTTGCTTTGTAATTTGAAAAAAGATTTAAGAGAGCATTATATATGTACATTTAGAAGCTAGGAAGACAGTGATCTACAGAAGACAGACAAAAGGTGAGGTGGAAGAAAGCCCATCTTTAAGGAATAGGCAAGCACATCTGCATTATAAGCCTTCAGAGTGTTAAAAGATGAAATATGAGCAATGTGAAATGTAAAAACTGCCACTGCCTATGAGAATAAGGGCTTCCTTGGGCGTCAGCATGCAGCAGTGTTACTGCTAACAGGGGAACCTTTGCTATTTTAAAATAAGATTCTTCTATTGCTTTTTAAAAACTATTTTCATCAAAAGGTTAAGATAAAAATCAGTCTTCTTGAAGTATATTTGAAGTTCCCAAAGAGTTGATTCTGTCTCTCTGATAAAATAATGACACAAAACTCATTGCAAATGTAATTTAGGATTGTTCACTATTATAAAGTGACACATGAATATTGCTATTGCTGGATGGCTTCTGAGGCTCTCTTGTAGTTAAAGGCTTTTCAGATAATGTGTTCAGCACAATGAGTCTGTGTGGATGAGACTGAATTCCATGAGACAAGAATACCCCCACATGCCCACATGCACACACTAGCTTCTGAACACTCATAAAGAATATGGTCCCTGCAGAAGGAGAACACAATGTGTGGATTGCTGTTGCTGCCCTCCTGCACACTAGGTGTATGCCTGAGGAGCATCGCTTACCTCTGCTTCTGGCAGAAAGAGTCGTGTGATCCAGGTGGACTTAGGGAGCTTCTTGAATGCATGTGTGGTTCCCCTGCTGTACCTGCAGCCAGGGAATGGATATGTTACCCCAACTGTGAACATTTCCAATACACTTTTGAACATTCTTTAAACTAATATGCCGTAATTTCACCTTCATTTGCATTGAATTCTAGTGCAAGAAAAATTAAATGCTTAGTATTTTGACATGTTCTATTGCACCGATTTAGCTCACTTTCTTTTCCTCTGTACTCTTTTTCTTTATGTAGCCATATCTACTGTGAAGATATATGTTATATAGACAGTAATTTTAGTATTTATATGTTTATCATTCTAAGTATATAATTATTCAATATTAACATTAGCATACAAATTACTCTAAAACATTCTATAAAATATTTAGTGTAGAGAACATTTAAAGGAATAGTATAATGGAAGTTTATCTGAAAATATAACCAAGTTTACATTAATTGAGTTGCAGGAAATTTATTTTATGATCAAATTCTGAACAGGGACCTTTTTGAATATTTCAAAATTCCCTGGTGTACATAGATGCCATGATAAGAAGATGATGCCTCCAGGTACTATTACTTTTCCATAGAAACTTGTAGTGATGGTGACCTAATGAAATTGAAGGTTCTAATTCCAATTGAAGAGATTTTGTGAAGACATCCAAACACATTTCCTTAAGCCTCTCTCTCTTTTTTTTTTCCAGAAAGCTTTTGTAGTTTATTTAATTAGTTCTTTTAGTAAATTGAGTTTATTGGTACATTTTAGGGATATATTGTGATCACAATCCTCATTGATAATTTGTACCTATACATAGTATATCTTAATTCTTATTTTTTCCATTTCCCTGCCCTCCCTTCAACCACCACCACTACTATATACATAAGCTTTATTTCCATTTCCTCTTTTCTCCATCAACCTTTTTCTTTCCCTTATTTGTTTTCCTCTGCCCCTTACCAGTTCTTAAACCACTCTTTAACCCTACAGAAAAAGTAGTAACAAGTTAATAGTCTCACCTGACATGATATAACCACTCTGCATAGAACCATAATGATATCATCCATTCTTCATAGTCTCAAGATTTCCATCATGGTGGGTTTTTTTTTTTTTTTTTTGACAGGGTCTTGCTTTTTTATTTCAGGCTAGCCCTGAGCTCAGCCTTGAACTCACAGCAATCCTCCTGCTTCTGCCTTCTGAGTGCTGGGATTATAGGCATGAGCCACCACGTCCAGCACTGTGGTATGTGGTACTGATTGGTGGTGGGTGTGAGTCTCCACACCCACCATTGGTAGTATGTGATTACCAGGGATTGAACCCGGGCCCTTGTACTTGCCAGACAGGTGCTGGAACCACTGAGCTAAATCCCTGACCCCCAATTCCATCATTTTTAAAAACTTAAAGTGAAAAAAAAAAAACCTTCAGGTGAAAAAATAATCTCTTGAGATTCAAGGCAAATTGTTAGCTGAAACCCTCTTCAAAAACCAAAACATGTTACATAATCCCGAAGTACCAAGGCAGAAGGTAAACATTGTCACTCAAAAAGGAAGGAATAAAAGATTAGAAAATAATGGAAGCAGACCAACCTAGAAGTATATCTGACATACATGACCAGAGGTAAGATATGAGTTCCAGAGGGTCAGGCTTGCTGCATCTCTGTGTCCTTGTAGGTTGTGGCCCACGTGACCTCTTGCTTCGGTTGGTTCTCACATTCTGCAGCTTTCCTCAGTACATGTTCCTTGTTACTGGCATTTCTGAATTTCTGGACTCTTCATTGCTTCTTTTCCTTCATGCAGTGCTTGCTGTCTCTTGAGCTCTTGATTGGCACTACGGGCCTTCTTTGAGGGGAAGTCTCCCTGACCCTACAACTCTTGCATTCTTCATGCCAGTAAAGTCAGCATCATATGGACAATGCCAAAGTCTGTGTCTAGTAGGACTAGCCAGACTGCTTTAGACCATGGATAAAATGGCCTCTGGGTTACTGAATAGTTGAACACAGTGACGTGAATCCTAGATGGTTCTTCTGCAGCAGAGTTCGCAGGACCTCTCTTCTCGAATGAAAGTTTGGCACTGTTGAATCCTTACATGTGCTGGGCTCTTGCTGATTTCTGTAATACCTATACATCATTTTTCCTCTTCTCCCTATACAAAGGATTTAAATTCCTTTTTTTTCTTTAGTTCAGTTTATTTGTACCTTTCAAGTATTCATTATGATCACATTCATTATTGAGAATTTGTACCTTTATATGATTTATCTCAATTAATTTTCCTATTCCCCTGCCCTCTCTTCATCCTTCCACCCCGCATTAACAAAAGTTTTGTTGCCATATTTTTCCTTCAAATGTTTTCCTTCTCTTTGCTTTCCCCTCCCCCTCCTTCCACTCTCCCTTCCCTGTTGAATGGTCCTCATCTCCTCAGCAACCACGTTGTCTGTAGCTCCACTTTTAAACATGGATCCTCTTGGGCTTGAATTTTGTTTAAAATATTTTCTGTTGTGTTTTTTTTCTTCTGATTCTTACTGTAAATGTAGATAAAGTCAGAAATAGTAACTATGCTAAATCCTGAATCTTGGACTATCTTTAAATTACCTCAACCAGATCAAACAGTCCATTGCCCTTCATCTTAGCATCCCATCATGTCTTAGGACATAGAAAAAGTATAAAAAAGTGCTTCATTGAATGTAGCATCTATGGCCCCTAGTCCAACTCCTAAAAGGATTCTCATTTCTAATTAATACCTTATGAGCCTGATCTTTAATACTCACATTCTTACCACCATTCTGGTTCTCTGATCTTTTATCAGAATCACCCATGGGGATCTACTTACAAGATTTGATGGCTTCTCTAGGCAGCATCATCAAAACCTTTTAAATTTCTCCTGCCATTTCCAAAGGCTCCTGATCCACTTAAATGAATAGATTCACAACTTCATTTTCCCATTACTGATGTCAGTATCACTCAGCTTTCCCATTTCTGGAATACAAATTAACTTTAGTCATCTAGATGTGTACTAGGTCTCAAGAGGTGCTCATTTTACATATCTGTATTTTAGTATTCTCTCACCTATGTCTGTCCCTTTCCTTTCTTTTAGAAATTCCTCAGAATGGCAGTTTCACTCTTGGCCTCCCTTTCTGTTGGTTGCCTTTACAACAGATTTAAACTTTTCTGAATATCTTCAGTTATTTCTTATGATTTAATGTGGAAGTTAGGTAGACACATTCTCAGACTGCTCTCCATTTAATTTCCACATTATTCTCTGAAGAAACCCTCTTGTCAAATTAAAATGCAATTATTTTCTTATCTTGATAATACCTTGTAATTTCTCTAATGCACTTTCAGAGGAATGATAAAAGCAAATGGATACTGTGGCTCCTAAAACAGCTGTAATCCAAAGAGAACAGAATTGCATATGTCAAGGATTTAACACTGATACATTTTATGCCACTTTGTACTCCGCCAGGAAACATCATCCTTCCTTGATGAGTTTCTTAGGACCAGCCATTTCAATTAAGTTGTTTATATTACCAAGCTGACTGGTACGAGCACAGGCATAGCTGCCCTGTTTGATGGCACCATGGACAGGGAAAATGACAGAGATAAATCTTTCTGTCTAGCTGTATTCCTTACATGTCTATACTCATATGTGGAACCTGGCACACTCAGGCTTTACAAGACTAAATACTGGGCACGTATGTTTCTTCAGCTTTCACCTCTGGAATAATCAACTATCAGAAGTTGTTTCTGCTTCTTCCAGAACTGGATGTTTTTTTGTTTTGCTTTGTTTTTTTGTTTTTTTGGTTTTTTTTGTGTTCCAAGCATGCTATTCTTCTAATTCTATGGCCCATAGATACTCTGCACTGTATTTCCTTTTTGACTTTCCCCATTCCTTTACCTAACACTGAATCTGAGATCTTTGAGGATAATAGTAGTAGATATTGTATTCAATTTTATCTTCTTCAGATGGTTCACAATGGTTTGTGTTGTTATTGAATCAATAATTATATATTTAAGATTGATACACATATATGCACATGTATACAACAGGCATTACATTTGCATGCAGTCAATAATATAGAAAGTAAATTCAATTATTATCCTAAATAATTTGTTTAAATGACTATATGTATATACAAAAACTAATTGTTTCTAGCTACCAGCAATACATATTTGCAGAACATTTAGGTAAATATTTAAATACATCTAGAGTTGAAATACATGAAGTTGTTTATCTAATAATTTTATTACTCTATAAAATAATATTTATGGTTTATCTAAAAGGCATACACCTACATATCAGTGTATACATAAGCATATATAATCACAGACTATTTTCAAAATTATGTACATAGATTAGAACTGTAAATGAAAGGGAAAAGGAAGCTCATTGTTGCACATTACTATGAGAAAGTGAGTGTTAGATGACTTGGAACATTTGTGGTGTTCTAGTTATTTGGTATGTTCCCCAGAAGCTTATATATTGAAAAGTCTGTCTGTAGCTGATGGCACTAATATAAGAGAGTGCAAACATGAGAAGTATGATCTGAGTGGTGGAATGGGGCCAGTAGATCCCATGCTCTTGAGGGGACATTTCCTTCCCCATCTTTGTCTCTGTCCCCCTGGCTTTCTGACTATCACAGATGAGCAGCTTCGTTCCACCTTCCTCTTCTGACATGATACTTTGTCTCGCGTTGGGCCAAAAGTGATGGGGCCACCATCCACGAGATGAAAGCTCTGAAACAATGAGACAAAACAAATGTTTTCTCTCTTTACGTTGATTTTCTCGGGTGTTTTATCACAATGCTTAGAAAGTTTTGGTTGTTTTGATGTTTTATTTTTTATTTATCATTTCTCTAGGGTCAGGTATTGAAAGTAGAAGAGGAATGTAGACTTAAAGATGTAAGAACTCTATGTGCTGCAAAGCCCATGATATATGTGTTGACGTGGTTTGGTTCATAGTTTATCAGTTTTTCATTTTCATTTTTAGACACAGGACTGAGACATTTATATGAGTCAAAATAATATTACTTAAGTAATTTTCAAAAGTTTAAAAATATTTTTATTGACATGAGTTAGGAAACAAATGACAAGAGTCAAAAAAATGGAGCAGGAGTTTCACTGCTCTTTTAAGAATCAAACAAAATTACCTATAGATTTGACATAAGAGAACACATAATTGAAATAAAATTTTAGAGCTATTTGTATTGAGTTTGCTTGCTGATAGCTATGATAATCTCTGAGTTTAACTCAGATTATTCACAAGAAAAGCTTAATGATCTGCAAATGTTGACAGTGAATTGACTTCAGTCTGTGTCTCCTTGCCTGTAAGGGATGAGCCTCTAGTATTAGATTCAACTGCTTGGATATAAAATATAAATGAATCTTTTACTTATAGATAGAAAATACAGTAATTCTCCCAAAGTTTTCTAAAAGTTTGAGATTTATTACAGTTGTCTAGTCCAGTACAAAATGGACTTGAAGGTGAAGTTACATTTGTCTTTTAATAGCATCATACTTGAGATCTGTTAAGGAGGTGGAAAGCGATCATATTATAAACATGTACTATGTGACAAGAGTTACAGAGACCACAAGAGATTGTAATATGAAAAGAACTGAACCTTGAAAGCAAAGCAATCCCCTGAACAGTGCCTCAACTTGATATACCTTTTAAAAATTTTCTTTTAAAGCAAAATATGTATAGGAGGAGAGATTTGGGTGGTAAGTATTCACTATATATTGGATGCAGTATATTTATTTGCTATTAGTTTTGGTTTTAAAGCACTCCTGAATTGTATCTCTCTCATTGAAATGTCATAGCTGACTGCAGTGTCAGTATCTTCTAAAATCATTCCCAGGTACAGCAACTAATTTGACAGTGATTCCTAAAGATTTCAGTGTCTCTTTTACTCAGGTACTTTGGGTATATTTGGTATGCAAGATATGTTAGGTGTCAGGTTTCACAAGATTCCATCTAATATTTCTATTATCCTTTACTTTCATGGTCTTTTGTCTTTATTCTCTTATAGAAGTTGTTACAACCAATTTATGAAATGTTGGAAACCAGTGACTCTATGTTTCACATCAACTAGTGAAACAAACTGGAAGAGTCAAATTTCTGGCATGCAAACCCATTTCTATACATGTGTCATGGCGTTTGACATAATATCCTTAGAGTTTATCCAGACATATGTGCCCCAAATTTCTGTAAATGTAAATTAGAACAAACTTGCAGCTCTTTTTTATATCCAAGTTATCTGCTTCTATGACAGCCTTTGTATTTGTCCTTCTTGGTATATGCTAGAATGTGGCTCTAAGTAAACTCTCAAGACAATGGTATGTACTAGAGATGAATCAAGTACTTGTCTCATATACAATGATCATAGTGTCTTCAAATGAGAGAAAGCTGCTTTCCACCAAAATGGCAAAGGAGGCTCCGGATGACTTTTGGAATCCAAATGTTTTCATTCAGTGAAATAATTTTTAAATACCATCAGATTTACTCATGAATTTAATGTGCATTTAAGTCTTAAAGATGCAGCATTAAACTTCTTGTCTAATATTAAGCTATATCTACACTGTATAGTAATGGTATTATTTTATAGATTCCTTAGAAACTGTATGACTTTCTGACCATATCTTGAACTTGTTCTTTTTATTGTTGTTTTAAAGCTCTTTGGTAACCAGTTGTAGTAGATAACCACAAAATTATTGAGTCACCATGTTTAACAGTCAGAAACAATAAGAACAGGGTATTCTAAACCCTGTGTCAATATATACTTCATCTCAAGCACACATAATTGATACTTTAACATTTGTGCTACTGTACTTTGTGAATCACTCCAATATTCCATTAATTTATGGCAGTTGGATCCTAAATTAATTCATTGACAATTATTAAGCCCCTTAATCCAGAATCTTAACATTCAAAGTCTTCTTTTTGATACTAAGTAGTCCTTCAGTCTGATGATTCATGTAAGAAAATTTTTGAACAGAAAGAATGTTTTATGTGGAATTCATTATATATTCGTTGCATATATTGGAAGATCAAAAGATAAAACTGGACAAAAAAGAAAGACACTTAAAAACAACATTTGGAAATACTGTGATCTTTTTTGCTCATAAAAACATGTTTTCCACATTTGTTGTGTTTATCAGAAATTAAGTAAAACTCTACTTCTATATATTTTCCAAAGACTTCTCTCACTGCATACAGAGGGCAGTAATATGGGTGTTTATTTTAACATTTCCAGGTGAAAGATGAGCATCTATCTAGTTCTCCATTTCCCTCCTTACACTTCAGTAGTTGTGTTAACATTTTTCTCTCTTGAACTTCTTGATAGTCTGAAATTTCCCATAACATTTATCAGGAGGATAAATTCAACCAGGAGTGTTGAATTAATGATTTTAATTTTTCATCTATTTTTGTGGTAAAGTACTAGCTAGATGGAATTATTTACATGGTATTTTTTAGTTGACTTTCCTGAGATAGATGGGGCAGTGGTTTCCTTAGGAAAAAATGTTGCTGATAAATTCTTCTAACGTAATCTAAATTGAGAAAAGAATTATGATTCCATGTGCACTAATTTTGTACTTTTCACTGCCCTTAAATTTAGACTAGAATATTACATTCTTTTTTGAGCTTTGATGTTACAGTTAAGAAATTAGGGTAAGTGATTTTGCTGAGTATTCATACTATTTAATGTCCAGGTATTATTGTGTGTGTGTGTGTGTGTGTGTGTGTGTGTGTGTGTGCAATTGTAAACTGCCTTAAAGCCTGATTTCTTCCTTAATTTATTTCCTTCATTTATCTATTACAGTTTTTTAAAAGTCACTGAAATATAAGGCTATAAATAATAACAATGATGGCCAAGTAGAAATAATAGCAGTTAATCATTACTATGTTAGAAACTGTTCCTAACATATATTGCCACGTCACTTCTCACAACAATTTCACACAGTAATATGATGGTGTCTGTTTAACAGATGAAGAATCAGAGGCTTGGAGGAGGTAAATGTATTTTCTTGTTTTAGTTCTCACTTCTAAAACCCATGTTTCTTTAAATAATAGCAACTCCTGGATTTTCAAGTAGACACTCACCCATACACACATGCTTGCACATACACACATTTTAGTTGGATTTACCAAACAGAAGAATCACATATAAGATTTTAATGACTGTCTTAAATTGGAAACCTATATGTACATGAATAAATATTGTTGAAGAAAATATAAAATGATGGTTGTACACCTTAAATGGCAAGATAGATTCCTAAATAATAATTTTAAAACAACTATAGTTAAAAGTTCTGCTTATTAAAATGAATCAAGGGGACTAGGGACTTAGCTAAGTGGTTCTGGCACCTGCCTTGCAAGCGCAAGGTCTCAGGTTTTATGCCCAGTAACCACATACAACAATTCTGAGTGTGGTCACTCATGCCCACCCACCAGCAATCAGAAACACACACCATAGTGCCCAGTGTGGTAGCTCAGGCCTGGAATCCCAGCACTCGGGAGGCAGAGGCAGGAGGATTGCTGTCAGATCCAGGCTAAGTTCAGGACCAGCCTGAACTATAAAGCAAGACCCTGTCTCAAAAAAAAAAAATCAGGTATCATTTATTAGATAAACTCTGGTATATATAAAATTTATTTTTAGTCAGTTATATCTAGTTGTTACTTGGAATTAATAAACATTTTCCAAAAGATTTTCATCTACTCAAATTGTTGTCAAATATGCATATGTATTTATTTGGATGAATTTCCTATTTAAACTGACAGAAATATGTGAATTGATAATGTTAATTTCATCCTAGATAAATACCAAATATTTCCAAAATTATTCTCCATCTTGGATATATAAGATTATAGACAACGATTTCTTCACTGTAAATGTTAGGTAACTTTTATTTCACTGTCAAATTATACAAAGATCCATTTTTCTTTCAGGGGGAAACTAGTGTATGTAATGCCTTCTGGGGAAAAAAATTTCTCATTTCTAGATGACTAAATAACCTTTAATATTTTGGCATTTCCATCTAGCTAGTTATTACCTCATGATCTAATTAGCATTTGGTATTTGATATCTCTAGTGACTCAAAAGATCATCTAAATTAAAGCGTTTCAAATTCTAATGTCTTGTTAGAGAATTCTATTAAAATGGAAGAGAAACAGTGGCTTTTTCCATCATTCATAGTTTACCTTCAGGTTTATTGGTTAATGTTCAATTCTCCAGTTGAAACTTTAATGATCTTGGAATGTCATACATTGCGGACTCCCAGGTTGCTGCATGTTCTGTCTCATCTCCCCACCGTGTTCTCCGAGGACTTCACAAGCCAGAGTAGTTCAGCTTCAATCACTGGGAATTAAAAAAAACCTGAAATAATATATTTTAAAAAAACCCATCTTTTAATATTTTCTTTAAACTACTGATTTACAGAGAGCAATATAAAAACTGCTAATTATTGTAGCCTTTTAAAACAGTAATTCTTTGAAACTGAATATATACAGTACTTTTTCTGCAAAAGTCTCACAACAAATTCACATAGGTACACACACATATCACCTCTTATGAAATACTAAAGGAAATGCAGTTGCTTACATTGTACCTTGAGTGCCTTCATATGAAGATAGAAATTTATTTGGAGGTGGGAGAAGATAGGATGACAGGAGGGGAGAGAGAATGACTCCAGATTTTATATATATATATATATATATATATATATATATATATATATATATATATATAATTCCCATTTTCCCTGGATACATTCAATTATTGTGTATTGCAGACAGGTCTTTAAAAACAGAGAGTGTAGACATATTGATATAAAACCCCATTTCAATGGAACATATCAAGAAAGGAAAATTAAGAATATTTCCATGTACTAGATGGCTATATACATAGTTACTTGATATTCTTAATACTCATAGATGCACACACATATGCGAGACTTACCCAAAGACAGTCAACAGTTATCATAGATAGCCCTAAAAACCAGCCCATTAAGTACAGGTTAGCCCATGATCTTGCACTAGAATTACTCTGCTTATTCTAGGCCACAGCTCCTTCTTCCTGCTAAACATTCCCAACCTTTGCAGTCAGATCTTCCAAAATGCACAATTAGTTGGCATGTATGTTAGACAATGAAGAGTTGTAGAAATGAAAATGCAAAAGAAACAGAGAGAACAATGTATTTAAAATCCTTGCCCTTGAAATGTGTAAGATTTATTGGAAGAGCCTACAGGAATAGGAGATAACACTGTTAATAGACACTAAAAAATTCCGAGGAACAAATTTTATAACACACCATGAATTGATAGTCCATTACAGTTGCTTTAGCTACAGAAACCTTGCCTTTGTGCCATAGAAAGTGTGGAAAGTGAAATTCCGAAGGCACATTAGGAGCACTGAAGTTGAAAGTTATTTTCTTCCCTCCATAATGAGTGTAAATCATTTCCAAGATGGATCCCCGAGTAGGAAAGTGTTTAAAAATATAATTTGACCAGGAAGGACGCAGAAGAGAGAGACTAAGCAGGAAGAGCAAGAGTCACACTGTAACACTCACGTCTAATATCTCGTGTCTTTTGGATAAGGGAAGGAAACTTACATTGTCTTCCTGGAATGATAGAGGTGAAGCAAAAAATGGGGAATCTCAAACATAAGCTTATTCTTCCTTCTGCTTTCAGCTATACCTTTTCTCTTTACTAGTAATGAAAGTTTTAATTGACAGATTGACCAGTGTAAGAATTCATTTCCTTGCTTTGATTGGAGTTTGTGATGGTCATGGGGTAAGTTCCCACAGGGATAGAAGTAGGTGTATTGTAGATCGATGTAATGCTCGTCAAAAATAAAGAATATTGTTCCCTCTTTTCCTTTTTTATGCTTGCTTAAATGCAGATATATTCATGTTAGAACATGCAATCCAGGCAATATATTAAGGAAAATAGAGCAACTTGTGTTCCTAAAACTGTAGTCATTTTATCAGTCCTAACCACCAACTGTGGTTTCAACAGTAGGAGGAATAGATTTCTATTCTGAATAAACTATTATCATTTGATAGGCCTCTTAGCAGGAGAAACCACCAACTGCTTTTGATTAACAAGTTTGGTATTATAGAATTTTAAAGAAGTTCTCAAAAGCATGATAATTTAATTTAGACAATATGTGACAAAAGT
>PVIR01013001.1:5576-43215 GCA_004026965.1 Petromus typicus | reverse complement strand
ATCCCAGCACTCGGGAGGCAGAGGCAGGAGGATTGTGATGTGAGTTTGAGGCTGAGCTGAGGGCCAGCCTGAACCACAAAGCGAGACCCTGTCTCAAAAAAAAAAAAAATGTCAAGCCTAAACCTATGACTCTCACACAGGGCATGGATGTAAAATGCCAAGACTTTAATACATTCAAATACAAGCGATCAACATGAGTATAATCCTCCATCTTTGTCTCAGTGAATTTATCAGAATAATTCTTCCACTGTGGCGGAGGATGACACACACAGAAATGCAGATACCACCAGTGTGATGCTTTTAAAGGCCTGCATCTTGGAGCAGTTTATAAAATTCAAACAATAACTTGTTACCACTTCTTTCTAAGGACCTAGGAATTGATTCCATCAGCACTTTGACTCATTCGGGAGTGGCTGGATCTCAGCTGAATGAAATTGTAGACTGAGGATCAATTTGCTTCTTTCTTTAATGTCATTGCCTCACCACAGCACTCCTGGAAGCTGTGTGCTGTGTTCTTGGCTTCACGACTTTGGGAGGTGGAGAATATGTCCCTCTTACGATGGTTTCAGCATTTAACTATCTTGAAAACAGGATATAAATCAAGTGGTGCTGTGCCCCCCTTGGAAGCACAAGGACCCAAGATCGATCCCTGATACTAAAAACAAAACCATTTAACTGTCTTAAAGTAATCATTGAGTATTGATTCTTCAGAATAGTTTCAATCTAAGACAAAGCTTCTTTAAAGTAGAAATATGTATAAGAATTGCCCTGTCCACGAAGTTTCATGTAACCAAATATCGAACAGACTCTTCCTGAGTGGAATAACACTCATCTGTTCCCAAGATCATGTGATCTGGCCAGTGGAGAAACGAATCAAGGAAATGCACACAGCCCTCAGACCTCTGCACGTGCCTGCAGGTCAGAAAGTGTTTGAGAGAGCGAGGGAGAGGGAGGATCTGTAGGAAGATGTCCTTGGAAGGAAGCTGCTGCCAGGCTGTGAGTCCTCGCGTCATTTCCCAGTGCTCAAGTTCAGCAGAGCAAAGAGGATGCCCTGTGCAGGGGCGAGGGGCGAGGATCGGTGTCCAGCTCAGAGCTGTCCAGAGTCTACTGGGAAATGGGTGCCGCAGAGGGCGCCACGGCGAAGAGGCAGCCTGAGCTGCCAAGGCCCTGCGCTCCAGGCAGGGGAGAGCTGTCCGCTCTGCAGCCACAGCCAAGTGGCCAGCAGAGGTCGAGGCAGACAGAGGAATGAGCCAGAGACAGGCCAGTCCCCGAGCCCTCGGAGCTCTGAGCAGGGGCACCAAGAGGAGCACTGAGAGCCGGGAGTGCGCACCACACAGCAGCTCTGCGTCTCTGCTAGCCCAGGGGTGGCGCCAGGAGCTCACGTCCAAATGGTGTTGTCAGGGCTCTGCTGCTGGAGGGAAGGCGAGTCCGGATGGGTTTGTCAGGCAGAGCCCCAGCGCCTCCCCTACCGTGGGGCAGAACGTAGAGTAGCTGATGCCTGACTTTTACACACAAACATTTTCTTTTTTTTTTTTATTTTTAGGTGTTTTTTTTGAGACAGGGTCTCACTTTGTGGTTCAGGCTGGCCCTGAGCTCAGCCTCAAACTCACATCACAGCAATCCTCCTGCCTCTGCCTCCCGAGTGCTGGGGTTACAGGCGTGAGCCACCACGCCCGGCACTGTGGTATGTGGTGCTGATTGCTGCTGGGCGTGAGTCTTCACACCCAGTATTGTATGTGGATACTGGGGAATCGAACCTGGGCCCTTGCGCTTGCAAGACAGGCACCGGAACCACTGAGCTAACTCCCCAGCCCCCACACAAACATTTTCTACCAAAAGTTAATGGTATGTTTATTATATGGACCTAAACGAAAACCAGTTGATTGTTTTTGTATGATTTGAACAGTGTGATTTAATGATTGCAGAAAAATTACAAAGCCACAACATATTGCGAATACGTAGCAGAGCTATTTTTGTGATGGTCTTTTTTATTAAAATAACTTGTATAGTCCATGTTTGTAGAAGACAGTGATTCCATTTGTCACAGGAGTTGGTGGCTGTGCATAGCACAGCGCATTCTTTACAAGTCCCCTTCCCTGCCCTCCTCCTCTTGATTCGTTTTCTATTTGCAGAAGATCTACATCTCTGTTTCCTATCTTTTATTTTGTTCTTTATTTATGATTTAGGTTTCTTGTATTTAAAAAAATGTGATATTTGAGCCTGTGTGTCTGATTTCTTCACTTAGCATTACAGTCTCAGGTGCATCCATTTCCCTGCACAGGACTCGAGTTCATCCTCTTCGTGGCACAGCAGTACTCCACGGTGTAATTGCATTTTCTTTGTCATCCATCTGATGATGGTTGTACTGCCCCTTCCAAGGTTTAGCTGTGTGTGGTTGCCTTGTTAAAACACCTTCTGTATGTACCCCAGGCTCTCTTTCGGACAGTAGCCATGATGGTCCCCGACTACGCCATGATCGCAGAAATTGTCCTCTACTCCTGTGGGTTCGTCACTGCTCGGCCGCTGTCTGTGAAAATCGTGGCCACCTACCGCTTGTGCTCAGAGCAGCTGTCATCTCAGCATCACTACGACTACGGGATGCGGGCCGTGAAGTCGGTGCTCACAGCCGCCGGGAACCTAAAGGTAGAGACTCTGGTGCTCAGACGCTCGGACCTTCCCTTTGTGAAATTAGTCTGTGTGTCTCCACAGAGCGACAAGCTGCTCTCATTAACTACACAAAGTCAGTAATCGTACTAAAATCATCATCTCGGACACATGGCAGCGAAATGTTATAAAACCTTTTCTGTGTAATTATTCATGATTGGCGTACTGTTCCATAATTTGAAATACATAAACCTGAGTACTACCAGGGAATAAAATTGTCTACTGCTGAGAATATATTTGTTTATTTTTATTTTATTTTATTTAGTTTTTTGAGACAGAGTCTCGCTTTGTAGTTCAGACTGACCCTAAACTCACTATGTAGCCCAAGCCAGCCTTGAACTTTTAGCAGTCTTCCTGCCTCAGCCTGCCGAGGCATGAGCCACCATGCCCAGTATTGTGGTATGTGGTACTGGGGATTGAACTCAGGACCTTGTGCTTGCCAGGCAGACACCAGAACCACTGAGCTAAATCCCTGGCCCTGAGAATTTATTTTTATTTGTTTTTCTGAGACAAGTTCTTGCTGTGTAGTCCAGGCTGGTCTCAAACTCATAGCGATCTGCCTGTCTCAGCCTCCTGAGTGTTAGGATTACAGGCATGTGCCATTTTGCCTTGTGACTGCTAGGAAATATTGAGACATAATTTATAGAACCTGTATCACTTTAAAGGAAATAGTAAATAATAAAGACCCTAAAACATTGTGGCGATATAATTATCAATTATACACAATTGCCCTAACAATAGTTGAATTGCAATCAGTAGTTTGCATTTAAAATAGTCTAATCATGTAAAATCTATAATAAAACCTTAGTTTTGGGGCCCAGGATTTAGCTAATTGGTTCCTACATCTACTGGGCAAATGAAACATCCCAACTTCAGTCCCGGCACCACATACCACAGTGCTGGGCATCGTGGCTCAGGCCTGCAAACCCAACACTCAGGAGGCAGAGGCAGGAGGATTGCTGAGAGTTTGAGGCTGGCCTGGGCACATAGTGAGTTTAGGGCCAGCCTGAACTGCAAAGTAAGACCCTGTCTCCAAAAAAAAAAAAAAAAATCCCAAAAACCTGAGTTTTTAAAGACTTGGTTAACGTTTTATTCAAAATATTTTGTGGACCTATGAAATAGGCCCTATCTTTAATGCAGCAAGTAGGCTCAAGTTCACGGTAAATTGTGACCTTGGAGTTTACAAAATTTTCGTGATTTGTAGAAGATACAATTTTAAAATATGTGCTACATGATTAAGAACAATGGTGTACGTTTTTATCTTGTATAATAATGTTATCAGAATTGTGATAGTAGTGATATTCTGTTTCACATTAGCCCAACATAGCTTCAAGTCATTGTTTTTTGCAATAAACAGAAGCGCCTAGATGTACCAATCTGTCTTAACCTGACGTGTCAGGATTATTTTGTGGTCCGATAATGGGAAAGATAACACTCGTTCCAGCGAGTGTTGGCCCTGAAATCTTGACTATGGAATCAGTCGAGCTGTTAAAGTCAGGCTGCAAAGTAATCTCGCAAATGGACTTATCATTCTTTGTCAGAAGCAAATGTACAGTTGTTGAATATTTTGAAGCTGTTTCTGTGACATCAGGAGACAATTTAAACATTAGCTTCAAAATAAGAGCCTCCCGGGGAGAAGGAAGGCTTGTGAACCGGTTTCTTTGTGGTCCAAGTGGTCAGAGCCGTGGCTCAGGAAGGCAGGGTCGGCTCTGGCGCTGGGTCGGGAAAGGCATGGGGGGCCAGGAGTCCAGGACTTGTAAGGCGGGCGGCCCCGAGGCAAGCCCGAGGTGTTTATCAGGGAGAAGGATTTGGGAGGGAGGGGAGTTCCTGCAAACCCGAGGAAGGCGACGGAAGGAGCAACTCTGGAGCGAGATGTTGAGTTAAACATTGAAATAATTCCCAGGTTAGATTTTGTCATTTATGTGGCTGCTGTTATAGCTGCAATCTCAGAGCAGGATGTTCAGAGTTGAGGCAGTTTCCCAGCCAACTTCGGGCTGGAGTTTCATATGCATTTGCTTAGTCATGCTGAGCATCCCCAGGCGGGACAAGCAGCATCTCCGCTTTGCTGTGAAAGCGGTCAGACCCGGCTGTGGTTGTGATATGTCATTCAGTTAGCTGGTGGGAACCAAAGGTGTATAAACGTGAAAAGAAGGAGGTTTTTGTTTCTATGGAAACTAAGGCCATTATTCAAGAGCTTTAATAAATATGGAATGTTAGAATAGTGACTTTGAGATGCAGACGATACAAAGATGGATCAGACTTAGAGATGTCAACATCTGAGAGAGTGGCGCCTGGCGTCACGCCGCGAGTGTGTCTGCGGGGCGCTGTCCCCCGGCTCTCGGAGCCCCGCGGAGCGGCGGAGGGTGGGGATGCACTAAGCCAGCGGGTGCGGAGCTCTGCGTTCAGAGCAGGGCTTGGAATCAAAATGTGGGCAAAGGAGAGAAAGTTGTTTATAAGTTTTAGATTTAAATCCATATTTTCAAAATGATGGTTCACTTTTAATGATCTTCAGGGAAGCAGCGGTCTTGCCGGCCGTGCTCCGCGCGGAGGCGGCTCCCGCACTGTCAGATCCGAGGCCCGGCTTCTGCCTTCACGGTCTGTGAACTGTAGCCGGTTCAGTCCGGGCTTCTATTCCCAGCTAATAAAATTTCAGCGAGTGTAAGTGTCCATTTCCATATAGCAGCTCAACAAAATGAAAAGAAATAAGACTCTATTTCTGTGCCCGCTGGGATTGCCTTTGCATCCGAGGAAGCTTGGGGCGGGTTCACAGCTGCACACAGCCTTATGACTGTATTTTCTTTCAGCTGAAATATCCAAATGAACATGAAGAAATTTTGCTGCTTAGATCTATTATGGATGTAAATCTGCCAAAATTTTTAGCCCATGATTTACCACTCTTTGAGGTAAGAACATTCATTATTCCTATGTATCAAAACTCTTACATGAAGGTATCAATTGTGCTAGGTTTTCTAAGCTCCCTGCAACAAACGTCCACTGTGGGGAACAGCACGGAGTAGAGAAGCTTAGATGGTTCCCTGTTGTCTTTGAAGTGTGTTTAGATAGCTTTGTTGCTTTGGATGATTTTCAACAAGTTGAGGTTTTTAAATCATAGTTTTTTAAGACACAATACAATGAGCAGGCAAAAGTGAGGTTGACTTACAAATTCCATGAGAGGGTCGGCTCTGCGGAAAGTACTTGGCCAGCACCACCCCCAGTCCTCAGCATAGAACAGGTACTTGGTGGACATCTGCTCAGAGGATGACCAAAAATATTGATGAGCTTCATTTCCTTAGAAGATTCAGGTGATGGGCCAGGGATTTAGCTCAGTGGTTCCGGCGCCTGTCTTGCTAGCGCAAGGGCCGAGGTTCAATCCCTGGTAATCACATACAGTACTGGGTGTGGAGACTCACCCCAGCAGCAACCAGTACCACATACCACAGTGCCGGGCGTGGTGGCTCACGCCTGTAATCCCAGCACTCAGGAGGCAGAGGCAGGAGGATTGCTGTGATGTGAGTTGGAGGCTGAGCTGAGGGCCAGCCTGAACCACAAAGCGAGACCCTGTCTCAAAAAAAAGATTCAGGTGACGATATGAGACTTTTAAACATGATTTTACCTAAGAACCAAGTTTGATAGAAGTATTATAGTTAAGATGAGATGAAGGGTACCTGAGAGGAGGAAGTATTAGAGGAATGATTGAAGATCCGTTGTACCATTCTGCTCCTCTTCCTCGGAGCAGGTGGAAGCCGTCCAGGCACCTGTGGACTCTGAACCTTACATGGCCTGCTCCTACCGGCCGCCTTATAGCTCACACAGGCCTTGGCTTTCAGCTCGTAAAGACTGAAGACCGGGGGCTGTCCTGGTGACCGTGGTTCTGCCGCCTGACTGGCCCAGTCTCAGTTACCCATGGCGACTGTGCTTTGTCGTCCTGACAGGAGCATGCCTTGTACTTAGAGCTGGAGTCGCAGATATTTTATTGGGATATCCAGCAGGGGAAGCTGGTACTCTCCTGCCTGCAGTTCCCTTGGTTTCCTTGGTATTGCTGTACTGTACAGACTACCCCGGTGTGCAGAGACACCTCAGTGCACGTGTCCGTGTGCCAGTGCAGTGCCCTGGGGGAGGTGCGCTGGTGGTGTTTCTCAGTGATATTTCCAGTTGGCACAAGTCCTTGTTGGGCAGGACTTTTCTGAGCACTGTGTGACATTGCCCCCGGCCCAGGTGTCCTAGTCTTCCATGGTGACGTGCAGGAGGCGCTTCCAGAGAGCTCCTGCTCTGCACCTGGCAGGAGGCTGAGGGTAATGAGCTCCAGCATAGCTTGCTTCTCTCAGGGGTGTACAGAAGCCCTTGAAAAATGTGAATAGATGTCTGTACACTGTGTGCGTGTGTGTGCGTGTGTGTGCGTGTGTGTGTGTGTGTGTGTGTGTGTGTGGTGTGATACTCGGTATCAAACCCAGGGCCTCACAGAGCTGAGCACGTGCTCTACCGTGGAGCTGCACCTCTGGCCCAACCAAGTCCTGTAAAGCAGAGCCACACGTGGAATTCTCAGGGCAGTGCCATCACAGTCCCTGCTTTACAGCTGGGGAAGCTGAGGCACAGAAAAGCACAGTAACTGTCATATGTGGCAAGATGCTCCTGTGCAGACTGCGGCGGGCTGTGTCCCCCCTGCGGCGGGCTCTGTCCCCCCTGCAGCGGGCTGTGTCCCCCCTGCGGCGGGCTCTGTCCCCCGTGCGGCAGGCTCTGTCTCCTCTGCGGCGGGCTCTGTCCCCCCTGCGGCGGGCTGTGTCCCCTCTGCGGCGGGCTGTGTCCCCCCTGTGGCGGGCTCTGTCCCCCCTGCAGCGGGCTGTGTCCCCCCTGCGGTGGGCTCTGTCTCCTCTGTGGTGGGCTGTGTCCCCTCTGCGGCGGGCTCTGTCCCCTCTGCGGTGCTGCCCTTTTCTCTCCAAGGCCCCGAAGAGACTTACTGCTCTGACGAAGGGAGATGAACTTTTCCAAAAAGGCTTATCAGTGAGGAAAGCGGGACTGAGTGGTCTGCTCACTCGTCGGGTCCACGCATGGCCAGAGTGTGTGCTCCACAGCGAGCTTCCCTGAGTTTCACTTCTACCGTCAGAGGAGAAAGAACAGTGCATTTCTCACATGTTTGGTGATAATACTCACAGCCTGCCCAGTCTGTGAAGCTTAGCTCTGTGGACCTCGGTTGGCTTTATGAATTCGTATACACTACATGTGACATTAGAATTCTCTCTACACATACATTATCTGATGACAGCCTCTGTCTCCTAGGGCTGCCATAGCAAAGGACCACAAGCATGGGGCCCCGGAGACAGGTTCTTGCCTGCTTCCTCATTTCTGAGTTTTCCTGAGTTCCCGAGGCCTTGGCTTGCGCCCGTGTCCCTCTAGCCTTGGCCCTGTAATTGTGTGGTTGACCAGTCTCTTGTATCTGACTCTCCTTTCTCTCAGATGGACTCTTGTCCCCAGGTTTAGGACATTCCCTGACCTAGTGTCACATTATTCGCAATGACTCGGATAAGGTCTTGTTTTCAGAGGAGGTCACATTCCAAGGTTGTGGGTGGCCTCGCAGTTTGGGGGACACCATTCAAGCCATGTGTGTGAATCTGCTAAAATAATTCCAATCGATTTGTGTGTGTGTGTGTGTACAAGGCACACACAGCTGCGTGACCAGGTGCTTGGTCTGGGGTCTGTCGAGACAGAGTCGTCTGTGTATGTGAAGGTCTGTTTCTTGACTCCTTACCTTGTTGTATGGTATTGATTTATCTGTTACTTTGTACCCATATGACAGGCTTTATGATAGGCCCCAAGATGATGCAACTTCATTTCTCCAACTTTTTTAAATAAATAATAAAACTAAATATGAAAATCAAGCTATAAAACTTCTAGCAGCAAACAGAAACAAGTTTGACTTATTATTATTTAATGGCTTGCCTTCCATCTTTATTTACATATTTCAGCCAATATAAAAATTTATGTATACTTAATATAAATATATAAAATGTTAAATTTCCAACTCATCTATTCTCAGGGGATAACTTCAGACTTATTTCCTGGGGTGAAATTACCAAAACCAGATTACAATGACTTGCTGGCAGCTATCAGAGACAACTGTGTCTCCATGAATTTGCAAATGACTAAATTCTTCTCGGAGAAGATTCTTCAAATATATGAAATGATGGTTGTGCGTCATGGCTTTATGATTGTGGGAGAACCATTTGGAGGGAAAACCAGCGCCTACCGTGTCTTAGCCGGTGCACTAAACGATATTTCCGAGAAGGTATGTGTCCCTAATGCATTCAGTTCATTGTCTGCTTTGTACAAGGAAGGTTGTTTAATCATTTTAGAAGATGCTATCTAAAGGTCAACTTAAAGTCACAGGGAAAATGAGCCAAAGAGAGAATAAAACTGTGTAAGTGAAATGAAGCAAGTGAGAAGTTCAGTATGTGAAGTATATGCCACAAATGT
Source organism: Petromus typicus (assembly GCA_004026965.1). Classification (NCBI taxonomy): domain Eukaryota; kingdom Metazoa; phylum Chordata; class Mammalia; order Rodentia; family Petromuridae; genus Petromus; species Petromus typicus. The sequence goes on along the minus strand of PVIR01013001.1, from coordinate 34,083 downwards.
ACCTTCTAACCTTTATTTCCTTTTTCTAATTGTAAAGGCAGTCCATATACATTGCAAAGTCTGAGAATACAGAAAAGTCTGAAAGTTTTCTTTTATTACTTCTAGGAGAGTGTTTTCCCTCTGGGAAGCTGAATTTGTGATGAAAACTTCTATGAGGATACTGTGGAATCAGTTAGGGGAATGTGCATCCGTGTGTGTGCCTGAGTCTGTGCGTATGGTGTTCACCTATGTGCGTACGGAACGACTATTCACACTTCCTAAATGAGCCAAACGTTTGGCCTCCTGTGATACGCTAAAGGGACAGGGCTGTCTTCACCTCTCCTAAAGTGGCATTTCTACAAAGTTCTCTGTGTGGTGTAAAGTGTTTCTCTTTCATGTATTTTAGTGTTTGTGGCCTGTGTGGGCTTGGTGATCACTGAATATTCCTTAGTCTTCCTTTTAACCAGTGTCACACTGTTTTGTTCTTTCTTTCTTTTTTTTAAATTCAGGATCTAATGGAAGGGAACAAAGTTTAATCTCTTCACAGGGGAATCTAACTTCGGTTATATTTATTATCCTTCAAACTGACCTGTGGTTATTTCTGTCATCTATTTCTTTTATACTGCCATGGGATTATCGTCATTTTTCCCTTCTTTACCTTCCCTTCCCTGTTTTCGTTCTTTCTACCTTTTCTGTGTTTCTTGCTGGCTTCCTCTTCCCTGTCTTTCATTAGTTTGTGACTTTCCTGCTTTTCTCCCTTATTGTTCATGCACTAACTATTGACAGAACATGGCACTGCTCAGAGATCAAGTGAAAGAGACCGTAAGAGCTTGTGTCCTGGTCACGTGTGAGGTCTTCGTGGTTTGCTACCAGAACACGCTAAGAAGGACACTGTGGTACATAAAAGCACCCGGCTCCCTGGCCACGGTGCAGGAGCTGATGTTCCACTCCAGCCTTCAGGATAAAATCCGTTCTTAGGCAACAACTCTTTCCTGATTAAGAAGATAGTAGAGCTTCCCTATGCTTGTGGATTTACAGAGTGACCTTAAACTATTCTTGGACACAGACAATAGTCAAAGACCTTGACCTTGTTTCATTGTTTCACATTATTTCCACATCTTTTCTTTAAGTTGTTTGCGTCTCAATTCGCGTATGTATGTGTGTGAGTGTGTGTGTATATGTGTGTGTGATTCATTATGAACATATGGACCACAGTGCACTTTTACAGTAATGAAATTATTCCATATCATACTATCACTAGCCATTTGGCAAAACTCGTAGAATTATATAACCCCCAACACTGAGTTCTAATTTAAACTGTAGACCTTGGTTAATGATAATGTATCAAGACAAACTCAATGATCTATCCCTGTACCACGAGCTGTTGATCATTGGAGAAACTGTAGGCCAGGAGGCAGAGGAAGTATTTAAGAGTCTCAGTACTTTCTGCTCGTAAATTTAGAACTACTCTAAAAGATAAAGTCTGTTCATTAAAAATCAAAAGCCTCATGCCCCAAAGGTGTTAACATCTCTTGTAATACTACCATAGAAACAACCTGCAGGAGATGGATGATTTACGAGTATTAAGCTTTCCACCTCCAGAGAACTACGTATTTATCCATCTCTGTAGCATGTAACTTTCAGAAATCTTTCTGCAGCAAGGTACACAGCTCAGGGGTCACATTCAGTCCAGAGCCTCTTTGTCTATTGGCCAGTGGTATTAACATTTTAAAAGATTTTGTTTAAAAAAAAAAAAAAAAGGAGGGCCAGGGATTTAGCTCAGTGGTTCCAGCACCTGTCTTGCAAGCGTAAGGACCCAGGTTCGATTCCCAGCAACCACATACAATACTGGGCATGGAGACTCATGCCCAGCAGCAATCAGCACCACATACCACAGTGCCAGGCGTGGTGGCTCACGCCTGTAATCCCAGAACTCGGGAAGCAGAGGCAAGAGGATTGCTGTGGTGTGAGTTGGAGGCTGAGCTCAGGGCCAGCCTGAACTACAAAGCGAGATCCTGTCTCAAAAAAGAAAGAAAAAAAAAAGATATATATATATATAAAATCCTATAATGCTTTGCAAAATAAAACTGCCAACTTCTGTTTTGTAGCTTGAACCCTCCAGGTTTTGTGCAACATTTACTAAGTTCTCCATATGTATTTCGTGAGCTTTAAATATTATTATAAAAGATACCTTAAAATGTCACATTCCAGATTTCACTGCACTGGAAATGACATGCAGGTAAGTTTTATACCTTGGCCTGTGTGCCAGGACCTTGTTGAATTCACTCCTTCTGGTGGTTTCTTTATAGATTCCTTAGGATTTTCCAAACACATAGTCATGTTTTCTAGAAGTAAATACAGCGTTCTTCAAAGTAAATAAAATGATTGGGTTTCTTCATTCAGGGTCTAATGGAAGAAAACAAGGTGCAGATAACGGTCCTGAACCCCAAGTCTGTCACGATGGGACAGCTGTACGGACAGTTCGACTTAGTGTCCCACGAGTGGTCGGACGGGATCCTCGCTGTCAGCTTCCGGGCCTTCGCCTCCTCCCCGGTGAGAGCGGACGCCTCTGCATACAGATCTGAAAGCCCACGCTCTGATCCGCTGACCAGTTTCAGATTTCTTCAGCTGTCCCAATAAGCATTTGTACTTAGCACTTCAGATTTTGTTTAAAACCCGTCACCAGGCGGCGTAGCAAAGCTTCTGTGAAGAACAGCATTGTCATCTGCAGATAGTGAGACCATGCCAGCAGAGGAGAGAGGGTGGGAACATACACCGCAGGGCGAGTGTTTGTGATTCGCTATCCCGGGCTGGAAGCCCGGCAAGAAGAGCAGTGACGAAGAGATGGCCTCGGCCGCCAGCACCGAGCCCTTCTGCCGCTCTTTTGCATGTGTATGGTCCTGGGAGTGCCGAGCCCCTCCCCGGGGCTGTTCATTTCCCTTTGAGATGCAGTGTCAAACCTGCGGCCCTCCTGCCTTAGGGAGCTGGGATACAGGTGTGCACACTGGCTGGGCTCCTTTGGCCACTCCTGGGGATCTTACCAGTCTAGCAATCTCCTAGTAACTGTGAGGACAGAAGTTATCATGAGGCCCTGGGGTGCCAGCCGAGGTCAGGGATCACTGACATGGCTTCTTGGGTCCTGTCCTCCACTGTGGAGGCACCTGGGCCCACAGCCAAACAGCAAGTCTCTCGGTGACGTACACATTATGTCATTTGCTCAGACATAGTCACAGCTGTGCCTGTTCTGGACTCGTCTGTGTAGCCTGCGTCTCTCGGGAACTGTGCCCATGGAGACTGAGTTTTAGGAGGCCTTGAGGACAGGAGAGTGTGCCCCGAGTGACAGGCCATGAGCATGCCCAGGAGACGTTGGTCCTGAGACGTCCCTGGGCTTCACTTGTCCTTGAGCCGGTGACCGCATGTCTGTCTGATGCACTGATGGGTCAGTCACACCGAAGAAGGTGCCCAGTGGTTCAGACCCTCCTGCACGTCCGGCTGGAGCCACATGCTCTGGAGGCAAACCAGGCAGATTGTCGTCCAAAGCCCAGAGGAAGAGTCCAGACAGGAGAGGCAGAGTTCGTGCTGGTGGTTACACCAGGCATGCTTCACATGTGCTGAGCATTTACTATATTACTCAGAACATCTTATAAATATTTTCACATTTATGGAACAGTGGCTCACTGTGTGTGTTGAGTTTGAATATCCTGTTCCATCCTAAGACAGCTCAGCCCATACGATATAAACTCATCCAATGGAGGAAAAAAAAAAAAACCAGGCTCCACCCATCAGTGATTAGCCCGTAAGAACCTGTCAGGAGGACGAGCCTCAAGACCAAACTGCGATTCTCTGAGAACAGACAAACCTGAGTGAAATCTCTGTTTAGAAATTTGAGTTCAGAAACACTGAAAATATTAAACCTCAGTAAAAGATGCGATAGTTCTGTCTTGTCCATGCATGTACTGGCTCTTCTTGCAGGGATTTGGGGCCTGGGCAAAGGGACTCTCGGTTACTGAGTTACAACTCCAGCCCGCTTTTATTTTTGATTTTGAGATCAGGTCTTGCTAACTTACCCAAGCAGGGCTGGAACTTGTCATCTTCCTGCCTCAGTCTCCCACGCAGCGGGGATCACAGGGTCCTGCTCAGCTTCCTCCAACACAAGTTGTGTCTGTGTCTGTCCAAGTACAAATACACACACTTACTCAAAGGGTAGCTTTGTACACTCCCAGGAAAATAATTGCAAGAGTTTTGTTGTTGAGTTTTACTTTAATGACATTTCCTTTACCACACTTTTGCTCTTGGTTTACGATATGCATACAACAGACTCCGGATAGGAAGTGGTTGATCTTTGACGGGCCGGTGGACGCCGTGTGGATCGAGAACATGAACACGGTGCTGGACGACAACAAGAAGCTGTGTCTGATGAGCGGGGAGATCATTCAGATGTCACCGCAGATGAATCTGATTTTCGAGCCCATGGATTTAGAAGTTGCTTCTCCTGCCACCGTAAGTCCCCAATTGTGACATCTGCTTATAAATTGCAGAACGTTGTGTTTTTGTTCATGTGGGAGCTTTGACTTCAAGTGAAAAATATGAGCATTTATTCTAAGGAGGATCTGTGACTCTCAAAACTCAGACACGTCTGCTGACACAAACACGCCTTGACAGACAGTGAGTCATTTTCCCCTTCATCTGAGCTCATTCACTAAGGTCACACAAAAGCACAGAGGCTGTGGAATTGCCTCCAAGACCTTTTTGAAGGGTGAGTGGACACACACGCCACGTTGCACCAGGGCTGTTACCCCATCTTGTCCCAACTCTTTGTTTTCCTCCCCTAGCCTGTGCTCCACCATGATCCAGCAGAGAGAGTTTTCTTTCATTATCTCGACCTTCCAGATTGGCATCAGGGCCTGGCAGCACGTAGCGTGTTAGGGACTGCGCCCCGTGTGGTCTGTTAGGTACCACGCAAAGGCGGCTCCTCTGGGACAGACCAGCCCAAGGAGCCAAGGAACTTAGTCTCTGGAATTCGCAACACTGAAAAGCATCTCTGCATAGGTGGCTAGGATCAGATACAGGTCACTTGGCTCCCAGTCTCCTTGCCTGTGAAAAGGTGGAAGGTTCCCACTATGGTGCCCACCAGGGCATCAACCATCACCCAGCCACGCCGTCCCTGCCAGCCCCGAGCCAGCCAGCAAGGGACACAGAGCCATCTGCCTGCCTGTGGAGCAGCGCATCCGTGTCGGTAACCGCCTCCTGTGCGCGCTCCCTCGATGACAAGCAGCGACCGTTCTTGCAGGTTTCCAGGTGTGGGATGATCTACATGGAGCCTCACCTCCTCGGCTGGAGGCCACTGATGCTCTCCTGGCTGAACCTGCTGCCTGCTCCCGTCAGCGCCCTTCAGAAGGAGTTCCTAACGGGCCTGTTCGACAGGATGGTCCCCGTGTCCGTAGAATTTATCAGAAGGCACACCAAGGTGAGATAGACGGAAGGCTCGAGATTAAAATGTGAAAGGTAGATGCGAATTAACCAGATATATCAATTCAGTGTTTCTTTATATCATCAGCCAAAAGACAATATATTTCGCAACTTATTTTTATTTCTCTGTGTGCATTTCATAATTGTTACATTCACTATCGGAGCAGTCCATGGACAAACACACCTTATCTCTTTCTTATCTCCTACTTCCCCTCCCCTCCCTGCTCCTTCCAACTCTTGAGCCCCCTCCCATTTGCAAAACTGATCATTTTTTCTGATTAAAATGAAAAAACTTTATATAATTATTCTCCACAGGGTTTTAAATGAAGTATCTTAGAATTTGAGAAAATGTTATTGGTGTTAGTCTTTTCTCTCTTAAAAGAAACTCAGATATTCACCCAATCCCGTCTCAGTAAAAACATTGCAGAACGTTATCTTATTTTTGATGGCTAATATATTTTAAATTTCCATTGTGATAAGTTTTTTTATTTTTGAAATTACCTAAAATAACCCAGTCCTAGTAGAAGGGTTGGAAGGAGGTCCCTCAGCAGGCATTGCCCTTCTCTTTTTCTTTCTTCCAATACACCTGGGGTAGGGCAGACCAAAGGACAGAGGAAGAAAAGCGGTCATGGGGTAGAAATCTCCCGCCTCTCAGAGCGGAGAACGAAGCCTAAGCTCCTCCCTCTCCTGTAGGAAGCTGTAAGGTACACTTAGTTTCTCTTTGGGGAAATCTTGATCAAAGGGCTTCTAGAACTGAACTACTGGTTCTGCAGTAAATGCAGGAAGGCAGGGCTGACACTTTTCTTGCTATTGGAAATGTAATAGGAAACCTGAAGAAGTTTGGCTCAAAGTACAGATTTGGAAGATGCAGCTTTAAATCATGGTAATGGTCATTACCCAAAGGGCAAATCCAGAGGGAAAGGTAGCAAAGGATAGAACATCAGAACATAACAACCATGATATAGAAAGAGAAAAGGCGGAGACTCAAGAATTTTGCAGCGATGTGGTCAGTTTATGAGACACTGTGGAGAAGTCGGTTCTGACACGTGTCTCTGTCACTTGGTGGCTGGGGACACAGAGACCAGTGTACCACACGGCAGCACAGACCAAGTGCTGATGGGAAATGGCTGTCCACTGCTCTTTCAGGAGTGTTTGGCTGTAACCGAGATAAGGTGGACCTTTGACCTCGGAACTCAATGCATTGCTGAGGGCTGGTTGTAACAAGTCAGTTGGTAAAGGCTTGGGCTCCTCTCACAACTTTCAGAGCCTCTCTGACGTGCCTGGCAGATCTCAGTGTCCTCAAAGAGACACTGGCCCAGGAGTTCTCAGTCAACCCCACACAGAGAGGACGCTGTAATGTTTCTTCCAGACTCGAAGCATCACATCTGTATTGAGACCATCTGGAAGCACAAGTCACTAGCATTTGGTTCCTATTGCAAGACTTCGTCAGTTAAAAGTAAAATCCCAGTCACAGCCCAAGTTGTTGGTATGTCAGGCCAGACATAACTCAAAGGACCACTGTACATTGGGCATATTAAATAATCAGACACAAAAAGTCAGACATTTCTGGGGGAAGCCCATAACAACAGAGCCGAGAGGACTTCTGTTCTTTTTGTCCCTGGCACTGTCAGAATTTAAGTATTACATATAAATGGCTCACTCATCCTTTCTGTAGCAAAACAATAAAGCTTTCTGAAACATACTCTTTTGTTCTCTGTCTCTTTCTCTCTCTTACAGTCTTTTTCTCTTTGTCTCTGTCTGTCCGTCCATCCATCCATCCATCCATCCATCTATCCCTCTCAGAAATTATGAAGCCAGGCTTGGTGACACACACCTATAATCCCAGTTATTTGGGAAGCTAAAGTAGGATAATTGCAAGACTCATGCAGTGTGGGCAATGTAGCGAGAATTTGTCTCAAAAATTTTTTTTTAATTTAAAAAGCTTTAGGAATATAGCTTTGTTAGTTACTTTTGTCTCATTGCTGAGACAAAATACACGACCCCCAAGGTTAAAGAGGAAGGTTTATGTAGCTCACGCTTTGCATAAGTTTCAGTCCACAGTCAGCTGGCTGCAATCGAGGCACATGGCAAAGGCGTGTCCCAGAAAAGCAGCAGTCCCTGAGGCCACATGGTAGCAAAAGTAACAAGGGACCTGAGCAGCGTCTTTCTGCCCCTTCATCATATTTCTTCCTCTTATCCAGGCTCCTGGGACGGGGGCAGTGCTAGACCAGTCAGTGTTTAGTGATTATACAGCCTTAATCCCAGCTTCACACCCTTGAGATTCAGCCACCTCTGAAGAAGCCACCTATGACCACATGAGGCTTGTGGGGACATCTAGACACCAGCCATAGCAGGAACTCTGTGGTCAAGAGTGCACTTGACTAGCATGCAGAAGGTATGGGTTTAATCACCAATGTGCAAGAGAATAAACAAGAAAGAAGTTATGAGCAACTTTGACTTTTCGGCCCTGTATCTGTCTTCTTTGCAGCGATAACTGTTTGTTATCTGAGCCAGGGGCTGTGAATGGGAAGCCAGCTGCCTCCAGGCTTCCGGGCCAGCCCCAGAGAGTGAGGGTGCACGCACAGCACTCACTGCGCAGCATGGCACCCTCAAGGCTGGGCAGAGTGGGGAGCCGGCCGGTGTTTATGACACCTTGCTCCTGCAGGCTGTGTACCCCGGGAGTGGGCGTGTCTCTTTAGTGGTCTATAAACTGTCAGCCGGACCTCAGAGAGCATTTGTGGTGCTCCAGTGAGGTCTCTGCAGACCTGGAGAACTGGACTGTACTTCATAGAGTGGGGTTTGCTATAGTCATTCCGGCGATTATAAACATATTCTGGAGATAGGTTTTATTTATTGAGCATTTTGGTATACAAATGGGCTGCCTTTACTAAAAGACTGTTTACTGTGTTTTGATTTATGAAGATCATATAGCACAGTCCTAGTATCTCCGATCAAACTAATATGTACCAGGAATATCTTTCTAATTTGAGAATTTGAATTCTAATTTGAGAATCAATCTAATTTGAGAATCTAATTTGAGTGATGCTTCCCAGTGTGCAGTTCCCTGGGGGAAGGAAGTGAGAGCTGCCCAGTCTCCCCACAGACACGAAGTAGGATGGCATTTCTGCATCGAGAGTGCAGCTGGCTGACTCAGATGAGCTCAGTAAACCCCGCTGAGGATGCTTGATCACGTACCTGGCTTAAATTTGTTTCACTGGCTTTGTTTCTGACTTCTTAGGAATTATCTCCTACTACAGACACTAACTTGGTCCGATCCTTAATGAATCTAATAGACTGCTTCATGGATATTTTTGCTGACGAAGCCAAAGTGAAAGAGAGAAACGACCGGGAGGTTTACTCTCTGCTTGAGGTGAGAGCCACCGCCGCCTCGTCCAGAGCAGGCGTGTCCTGCTTCCCGAAGCTTCCTGATCCTCTCCGCCCCGCTCTGGGAAATGGAGTCAGGGCAGGTGCTGAAGACCGTGGTGGGGGCAGGTGTGGTAGATAGTTTCCCGACTGGCTGGCTGCTGTGCTGCGAGCTCGGAGGGGCCCAGGGTCACCCCAGATCTAACGCTGAAACTGTGGGCCCCCTGGCCAGCCGCAGAATACTCCGTGCCCCAGATTTTTACCTTCCCCTCCACCCATAATTTACCACTTCTCCCCCTTAACCTTCTTCTCTTTTTCATGAGCACAACTTTAAATATGTGCCCATAGGCGGGTAGTTATGTGGATGGGCGTCACAAAAGGTTGAGGAAAACAAGAAAATATACAGAAATCACAAGTGGGTTTTTCAAACAGAAATTCACCTGTCAACAGAGTACAAAAACACCAGTGAGTAGTAGCAGAGCAGTCCTTACAGTGTGCCCAAGGAGGAACTCTTACAGCTTATGTTTTATGAAATAAATTAATTTGGACTTTGAGGAAAAGTACATGTCTGAGAGAAACAATTTATGCAAAAATAGGTAGGGCTCAGGGATGAAATAAAGTCTAGATGTTCTGAACATAGAGCTCCGCTGGCTTTAGTATTCTAAATTGGACTGATTTTCAAACAAGCAGCCTGACTTCTCCCCCACAGGGGGCCTTGCCTCCCCCACCCCTGAATGTGAGTCTGCTGAGAAGAGAGCCAGCGTCTCTGCTCACAGGACGGCAGCTTTCTTTTCTATAACCAATGCTCAGATATTAGTTTAGACAAGAAAACAGAAGATGGTTCTACTAAAGCCCAGCACATCAAACACTGAAATCAAAAGTATATATTTTCAAAGCATGGCCCAAACCTTAATAAAGTTTTCTCAATGTTCCTTTCAATATCAAGCTCCTGATATATACCTAGAGTAAAATATTATACATTTTAGCATATTAATCATTCCAAAGTTTAAATATGGCTAGGATTTATACTTTGCATGTATTATGTTTAGGATATTACAAGTCGTGCAGTTTGGGAAAAGTAACCTTATTACTCTGAAGCTCCAGGTCAGCTGCGTGCTGCCTCTCAGACCCCCTGAAGTGCGCCGGGAGGGACTCCAGTTCTCTGATTCTGTCCCCTCTTCCCGTCTCTCCAACGCAGGGCATTTTTATTTTCTCATTGATCTGGTCGGTTGGTGCTTCTTGTACGGATGACGATCGGTTGAAGTTTAATAAGATTCTCCGCGAGCTCATGGAGGGTCCGATTTCAGAACTAACTCGAAATAGGTTCAAATTACAGAGCGGAGCGGAGCAGTTATCCTCCAAGGCACTGACTGTGCCGTTTCCCGAGAAAGGCACCATCTATGATTATCAGTTTATCACCGAGGTAAGGCTGGCGCGAGGGGCTCTTTGGAGAAGATCACGAGTCTAGGGAGGTGTGAATTGCTCCTCGACCCCAGAGTTGCAGTAGTTTTCACTCTGATGTGGCTTCAGTGCCTCAGGCGACCCCGCCCCAGGAGACAGGATGGGGATGCGCAGACGGCCGCGAGCTGCGTCCTCTTGGGACAGTCGTGTGCGCCAGGTGCCTGGGGCCTGGGGCGGGCACAGGCGGCCGGGCGGGCACCGGCTTCCGTGCAGGCGGCTTGGGGTGCGTGAGATGAGGGGAGAGTGGGTCTCAATTCTGACACACTTGAAACAACGCGGAGTTTCGGTTTTAGACTGTGGTAAAGATGGGCAGCAATGGTTTTTTTCTAGGGAGAAAACAGCATATTTTTGAAACTTTTTATAACTCTTGTCCCAGAAAATTAAGGTTTTTCATTCACAAGCTGAATGGATGTAAACATGCAGCATAACACTCACATACTAGCCACAAAATCTCGCGGGGAGCTGTATATTGACAAGTGGCTGAGTCTATCATGTTTATATTGCAATTATAATTTTTATAAAAATAAACCTCGCTTGAAATGATAATCTGATGTCACAAATATTATAAAAGTCGAGCAATAATGCGTTGTTTCCTCCATGGAAGCAATTCTGCCTTTGTTAACTCGGACTAAGGTCAGAGTTTCTCAGCGCTGTGACACAGAATGTCGCATTTGTCCCCGGTAGTTCACCTCCGGTTAGCCAAGCAGTGCTTTCCGGACATCCGAATAGAGCAGTGTGATTGTCATTCCATCTTTAGTCATTTAAGAGCCAGAGTCCCCTAATTTACACATTAAATCTATCTTCCAAACTGTTAAACGTCTCATAAAACAATACATAACATCAGGGTGGGCTGGTCTCGGTCATTTCTTCAGTGACGGGAAGGACGTAGACCGTTCGGACCGTCACGTTCTGGCTCTCCGCTGTGAACAGGGCGTAGGGAAGTGGGAGCTGTGGATAAAGAAACTGGAAGACGCCCCTCCGATCCCTAGAGACGTGCTGTTTAATGAAATCATTGTGCCGACTTTGGACACAGTGCGGTATTCCACATTAATGAGTTTGCTGACGACCCATCAGAAGCCTTCCATATTTGTGGGTCCAACCGGGACCGGAAAGAGTTCTTATATAATTGTAAGTGTCCTAGAAATCTGCACGATACAATGTGTATAACATTTATCCGTCGGTACTCTTAGATATTTTTCCAGACATACTCAAGTGCTTTGTATGAGCCGCAGAGATTTGGGGGTCATCGTCTACTTATTTTAGAAAACGGATTAAAGATACTACCCCGGGTTAACGTCTCACCCTTTTTACTTTCGGTGCACTCAGCCACCACTGTCACGTGATGATGCCATTTGGTATCATTAAATTTCTGTCCCCTTTGTTTCTGTGTTTTAATAAGAACAGGCTGGTCTGGGTGAAAATCACATCCTTGTTAAAAAAAAAAAAAAAGGTATGTTAGTTCATAGCACTTGATATTTAAATTCTCGAAAGCATTTCACATCTAAAGGATTGCCGTCAGCAGGGAGGCCAGCTTTTCTCAGTGACTTCTGCAGTCCTGCTGCTGAGCCGTTAAGACATCAGCCTGCCACAGATCACACCCCAGAGCTCAGTGATTTCCCCCAGGCCAAGGGAAGGAAAAGACGGTCTGGACCGGTTTTCTCTGTCAGATCCCTGCGGGCCCCAGCTTACGACAGTACTTGTCCTAGTTCTGTATTGACTTTGTTTTTAAATTTTAATTTTTTAATATTTCCATGATACCTTTAGACGGTGGTCAAATAATTGTCCTGGCACCTCTCCTTTACTGAATAGTCCCATCTTCAGCACACTGGGCGGATGCTTCCCTCCTGGACTCAGTGCACGTAGGCGTCAGGGAGATCCAAGGCAGAGGAGGGCAGGGGACTGTCCGTGGGAGTCGGACCGTGGTGTGGGTTTGAACTGTGCTTTCAAAAGAGATTGAAAAGATACAGAAAGCTGAGGGACTGATCCACGGCCTCCAGCCAGAACGGAGCCTTGACATGAGTAACGGCCTTAAATGGAAAGAATACGGTTTCAGTGATCTTTATGTCTGTCAAATTCAGCCAACAAAACACCCAGGTAGAAAAACATCACTTCTCACAAAACCGGTAATATACTTTGTAATCTGCTTTTGTTCTTTTTACTTGTATCTTAAATATTTTCTTACTTCATTGTGTGCTGGAAATATTTTCTTATTTTACTATTCTTTTACAAGATGACTTTAAGAATATCATAGTTTTTCTATCTTTTCATGATAATTTATCAAGTTCCTAACTTTTCTGGTATTCTGCTTTAAATATAAGATTATGATGAACTTTTTTTGTTTGATGTTGTTGTTTGAAACAGTGTCTTGTTTTGTAGTCCAGCCTGGCCTTAAACTCATAGTGATCCTCCTGCCTCAGCCTCCCAAGGGCTGGAGTTATAGGCACCACCATGCCTATGCTCAGCATGCCACCATGCTCAGTTTACAGTGAATTCTTTTGTGACTAAATCTTTTTTTTTCTTTAATGGGGATTGACATCCCAGGCCCTGTGATTAAATCTTTGTTCTCATCCCTTTTTATTTACTGAGGAACAAGTCTTAGATTTCTAGAAGTAAAATTATTGATTTTTCAATAAGTGTTAAGTTGTTCAGAAAAATTAAACTGACACAAGTAGTCCTTAAGGAACATTTCAGTGTCCCGGTTGATTAAGACTTGGTTTTATTGTGAATAATATAGCTGTGAGGCGGAGAGCCAAGCATTTCTTCTTCAGTGAAATAAAATATTATGTTGAGACAGTGCTAGATAAGTTTCATGTTTACATAGTAACTTTATAGAGAAATTTTTCACATAAGATGCTAACTGGAGTACTTACATTTTATCTTATTGAAGTGATTAAAACAAGAAATTTAGTAATTTTCTCTTAAAATTATTGCATGTCTAGACATATAGATTTTAAATAAACAATGAAAAAAACAAGCAATACCTTGGAGGTCACACAAAAATGCAAGGAATTATAATGACAATTTAGAATAAAGAAGCCTACTAAAGAAGTTGGCTAAGAGAAAATATGTTGAAGAGGTTGAAAATCTTGTGATAGGGACAGGTGTATAATTTATGTTTTTAACAGACTTTATTAAAATAACAGGCATAAAATAAAATATTTAGTACTTACTTGGTTTTTAATTTAAATATGCTCTGTTAGCATTTGCGTATTTTCCCTTTCACATAATTACATGCTTTTTGTAGAATAATTTATTTAACACATATAAACTGGTTACTAAACTGATAAAAGTGACAAGTAGCTTTCATACAAATGAACTCAATTTTCAGAATGTTTTATGTTAAAATCAAGAAACACTCAACTTTTTCCCAATGGTCTAGTAGAATTTTATCTGTTAGAGAATGATTAGAGATACTGATAGTTACTAAAGAGTAAGGCTTAACCAATGATAGCTGATGAAAACATTTATATAATTTTAAGACATCATAGTAAAAATTGAAATGTACTTATTTATAAAAGTTTTATCAGTTATTTTTCACTTTAAGGAAACATTGATAATGGTCATATAATACATATGACACAATCAATAAATAGAATTATAGTGTATTAATTACCCTGTTTCACTAAATTTTTTGCTTTCTTTTCATTTTCATTTCTATGGTCTGTTTCTGGCTATGCTTTGTTCTTTTAGTATGTATAAATATTTATCAAGTAACTATATTTTGTATTTGTATGTATTAACCTACATCACTTTTTGAAGATTTACCTCAGGTAAATTGACTTGAAGAGTTACACTTCTCTATATTTCTGGTTAGTTTTTAATCTCCTTTAATCTGTTCATATGACACTGTGTTTATTTTCTTTCTGTTGATACATGAGATGGTGTACATTATTTAAAATTCTATTGGCATTATTTAAATCTCCTTTAAAACCCTGACAGGTTTTTCTCAGGTGTGTAATTTGTCTGTAAATTTACTCTTGAAATTTTTAATATGAATAACAGTATTTATCCCGGGACCCATTTTCCTACCAAGTTAGATATGGAGGGTGCGGCATTGTTACCTTATCCCCGATTTCTCTTTACCACCTTGTACTAAGACTAGAAGTTTTCCGAGACTCAGTGTATGATTGCTAACTTTTTTTAACATTATGCATCAGCTCCTAGTAATTTTAAATTATTGAATACCCTGAGATTTGGGGTATATAACCATATATATAGTTAGAGTTAGTTCTGCTTTTAAATAGTCTCAGGGCTCACTGCCAGACTTTCTATGCCAACATTTACATGGCGTTAAAGACTCATTTTCATTATTGTTTAGTTTATCCCTCGATCCATCCAATCACCCATCCATCCATCCACAAGACAAGAAGGTATTGGTTGCCCACCATTTGACCTGATTGTAATAAAACATTGCCAGTCTATATTACATAGGCAAACAAAGTGAAATAATATTTTTAAAACAGTCAAGCCAACATTATGTCTGCATCATTATGACAGAAAACATGTGTGAATTATAGATGTCATGAGATCTCGCCATTATAATAGCTGCTCAGAATAATTTTTTTTTTTTTAGGTTTTTTGAGACAGGGTCTCGCTTTTGTGGTTCAGGCTGGCCTGATCTCAGCCTCCAACTCACATCACAGCAATCCTCCTGCCTCTGCCTCCCAAGTGCTTGGATTACAGGCGTGAGCCACCACGCCCGGCACTGTGGTATGTGGTGCTGATTGCTGCTGGGTGTGTCTCCACGCCCGGTATTGTATGTGGTTACCGGGGATCGAACCCGGGCCCTTGTGCTTGCAAGACAAGCACCAGAACCACTGAGCTAAATCCCCGGCCCCAGAATAATTTATTTTTAAAAAGGATAGAATCATTGTTTTTCAGAGCGTTTTTCTCTTGAAATAATCTCTTGCTTTTAATTTGGCAGTCATTAAAATATATTTTAATCATAAAAATTATAAAAGTATATTCCTATCTTTATTTTACATTTTATCTTTCCTATTTGTTTTGATTACAGATATGAACAAAATTCCTGACAGGTTTCAAACAGCACCCATTTTACAGTGTGCTCATTTTATGGAAGAGAAAATGAATGTTAAACCATCTGCCCCTGGGTTGGTGGGACATGAAAGTCAGCCCGGGCTCCCGCTGTGGGCCGCGGGCCTGTGTTTGTCCCACCACCGTGAGTCCTGATGTGGGGGCTGTGTGGTTTACAGGGCGACAGACACCACGGCTCCTTTCTGAAAACGTGTCCCCCTGATTAACACTTCCAAGTGTGCATTCAGATTTTTCACTGGCTTAATTATGACAGTGTTCAGCACATAGTGGAGTAATGAAAAGGAGACTCTTGTGACATATTTTACTACCTAATATTTTGAGTTAAAAATGTAGTATCCTATAAACAATTGTCTTTAAGCAATTAGTGTGCGTAAGATTTGAAGTAGGCAAAAAATACTCTACCTTTGCTTTTTCCTTTACCCATACACATACACGGTAGGTGGTACGCACTAAGAACACGTGAGCTACTCAAGATTTTACAGCAAACCGGCCTTAATCGGGGAAAGAGCACGCCCTGGAGGAAGCTCTTGAGGGAGAGCGAGGGAAGGTAGGGTGAGAGAAGAAGCAGGCTACTGAGGGGTCCTTGGGAAATTCTGATGTAACTCCGCCCTGATCGCCTCTAATTCTGGGTGACTGGAGTGCTCTTTGCTCCCCAGGGAATTCCATTTTGAAAATTCAGTCATGTAATTTAAGCCTTCTTACTTACAGAAAGGCAACTCGTTATTTAAATGGAAAGACACTTTTCTCTCTGCATCATTATGACATGAAAGGCTAAATTTGAGCGCCAACAGTGATGTTACTGTTTACTCTGAAATGTCAAAACAATTTCAACTCTGACTTATTGCTTCCACTTATGCAGAATTTTCTCTTAAATCAACTCAATAAGGAAGTCTACAAACCTCTGATCATTAACTTCTCAGCACAAACTACAGCGGCTCAAACCCAGAACATAATTATGTCAAAATTGGACAAAAGAAGAAAAGGAGTTTTTGGTCCTCCTCTGGGCAAGAGAATGGTAATAGTTTCCTTCTTCTACATCCATAGTAGGATACTGGCCCTACTCGTGCATATTACTACACTCAGAACAAGGAAACCAAATAGACTGAGGATCAAATCTTTGTTGTTTTTCTTTAATCACAGATTTTGTTTTTAAAATTTTCTAAAACTAGTTGTATTACTCAGGTTCTCATTGCTGGGACAAAATGCCTCATACCCGAAGCTTGAAGGAGGAGAGATTTATTTGTCACATGGTTTCACAGGGCTCTGTCCGTGGTCAGCCAGCTCCAAGGCATACATGACTTGGTGGAAGGACCCGGCGGAGGAAACTTGCTCAGCCCATGGCGGCCAGGAAGCAGGGAGAGAAGGGAGGAACTGGGGACACGACAGCCCTCCAGGCCACATCCCAGTGACCAGCCTCTTAACAGGACACTCAGTTCTGAATGCAGCAATAGATTACACCACAGATGTGATCTGGTCACTTTCCAAAGCCCAGCTCTGAACACATGGGAGTTTCAGGGAACATTTTAGATCCCAACCATAACTCCAATTATATTTCCGCGTGTACTGGACGTGTTTTTGGAAACGTGGTCTTGCTTTGTTGTCCAGCTGACCTCACACTTGGAATCCTGCTGCCTTAGCCTCCCAGGGAAGTGGAATCGAGGTTGTGCACCCCTGCACCCAGCTCCACCAGACACTGTGATGGTTAAAAGCCTGTCTACGGCCACTCCACCCTGAACATGCCCGATCTCGTCTGATGTTAAAAGCCAGCAGCTGCTCACTGAATGGAAGGAAAGCATTCCTTTGGGATGTTATTTACCCTTCTAATTCTTTTGCCAACAAGGTCTCAGCAAGGCCTTTACTGCCTGCATTTCTAGACCTTGAACCTCAGCTTCTAGCTGACTTAGTCTGTTTCTCTGTGAAGCATACACTTCTCACCCTTCCTCTCCCACCTCAAAGGCAGCAGGCACTTTTTATTGAATCTCAATGTTTACAAAGAAAAAGATAAAAGTCTATGAGAACCCCTATGGAAGGAATAAAAAGCCTACACTGTTAACCTAGAAAGATTAGTAATGAGGTCTTCCTATTCTATAAGGAACAAGAAATAGGAAAAACGTCTCCCCATGCCATGAAAGCTAAACATACTTGCTTAAAAAATAAACTAATGCTTCCCCTAGTTGTACTGTACTAGAAGAAAATAATGCGGCAGTTTCACAGTAGGACGCTGTGTTGCGGTGGGAATGTTGTCCGGCCCCGCCTCCTTTTTGTTCCCAGGTTGTCTTCGTGGATGACGTCAACATGCCCGCTCGGGAGGTGTACGGGGCTCAGCCCCCCATCGAGCTGCTTAGACAGTGGCTAGATCACTGGAACTGGTACGACCTCAAAGACTGTTCCGTGATCAAACTGGTGGACGTGCAGATCATGTGTGCTATGGGACCTCCAGGTACGTGCCCCACTGGGACTTTCCAGATGGACATCGCTCTGGCTGGATCGAAAGAGACGATGGGAAAAGCGAAGCCCAGAGGGCACTCCGTTACGGCTGTCCTCTGTGTAGATGTTTGCCATGTCTCTGACCCTTTAAAATCACGTTTTTACCAGATATTTCCGTGATGGAATCTTTTAAAAAGCAATGTTATTATATTAGATTTTATTAATTTTTATTTTTATTTTTATTTTTTTGGTGCTAGAGATCAAACCAGGGCTTTGCGCATGTTAAACATGTGCTGTGCTACTCGGAGCTACATCCTAGCCTTGTACAGTTGGAAGGTGATTTTTTTTTTTTAAGGTTTTTTTGAGACAGGGTCTCACTTTGTGGTTCAGGCTGGCCCTGAGCTCAGCCTCAAACTCACATCACAGCAATCCTCCTGCCTCTGCCTCCCGAGTGCTGGGATGACAGGCGTGAGCCACCACGCCCGGCACTGGTATGTGGTATTGGTTGGCGCTGGGGTGAGTCTCCACACCCAGTATTGTTATGTGGTTACCGGGGATTGAACCCGGGTCCTCGCGCTTGCAAGACAGGCGCCGGAACCACTGAGCTATATCCCCGGCCCGGTGATTTTTTTTTTTTTTTTTAGGTCGTGATATGTTAAGCCTTATTCAAGCCTTATTCAAGCTTCCTGTTCAAAAACACAATTTTATGAATGTGAGATAATCCCTAATTTGAAAAACTAAAAGTAGCAGAGTTTGCTACATATACTGTTCTTGGGGAAATAAATCCCAGGTCACAGTGGATGATCCCACAGCCACGAGCTAACATGCAGTTTAATAAGGATCCTGAGATTCGGCAGGTTGTCAGGGTTGTAGCAGTGCTCTGTAGTACTTCATCCTGTTCAGAACTGTAGTATGACACGTACTGCCCCAGGCTGCGAGCACGAAGATGAGCAGGGCCTCTGTGTGCTGTGATTTCCTCTACTAACTTGGTCCTTACTCAAGATTAGACCCAATTAATTGGACTCATTCAGATAATGCAAGTAGAAAAGCAGCATTTTGAGTGTGAGAAGAAAATGGTTTTGACGCCAGATGATTGGCTACTTTTAACTCTTTGTGAGCCGTGAATTTGCCACCTCTCAGAATATCTTAGGCTGTGAAAGACTACATCTGTTGCTCTGATACATTTTAATAGCATTATTATGAGTTATCCTTTCTAATATTTAGGTGGTGGCCGAAATCCAGTAACCCCTCGATACATGAGACATTTCAATATTATAACAATCAATGAATTTAGTGATAAGTCCATGTTTGCCATCTTCTCAAGGATCTTGGACTGGCATCTAAAGATCTGGTAAGTACCGTGAGGTCCGTGTGCTTTTTCTCTGCGCAGGATGAATCCTTTGGAGCCACAGGAGTGAGTGGTGCTTCCTGAGCAATCAGCACTCAGCGATCGATTCCCTGCAGGCCTGGACGAGTCAGAACTGCCGAGCGCCTTGGGGGGTTACGGGTCGGGTCACACTGTGGAGAGCTGCAGGGTTGCCCTGGCCTGAGCCGGTGCGGGTCCCCCTGGAGCTGCCTGAGCCGGTGCGGGTCCCCCTGGAGCTGCCTGAGCCGGTGTGGGTCCCCCTGGAGCTGCCTGAGCCGGTGCGGGTCCCTCTGGAGCTGCTAGTGGGGGTTGCCGTGCCCTGCCCTGAGCCCGTAGGAGGAGGGCAGAGTGGATGTGCCCTCCTCGGGACGCTCCACCCTGTCATGCTCCGAAGTTCTGTTCTCCTTTCTCTTTCACTTCTAAGTCGTGTGATTTTATTTTCTTCCTTTTCTCTGACAATATCCAGTTCCCCAGTGTCACCTGTGGATCATGCGTACAGGGAACTGGGAGGAAGAGTCCGGGAGCATTTGTCCTGCGGATCTGGATGTGGGTGGGGAGGTCCCTTGGGCTCAGGCCCCTTCCTCGCTCCCGCGGTTCTAGGCTCCCTGGGTGAGTCCCATGGGGCGCAGGCCCTCCTGGCACAGCACAGCGTGGCGGCTGGGAGCAGCCCTTGCGGCAGAGGAGGTCTGTTGTTACAACCGGGAGCGAGAGGTCCGGAGATAGGTTTGCTCACTCTGCCACTGGGTTGGCTGTGCTAAGTATCATTCATGCAATGTAATTCTGCACTTCCTGATTTTTTATTTACTTTTTTCTCAAGTTATAAATTTCCAGACGAATTTCTAGACCTGACCACCCAACTTGTAAATAGCACCATGACGCTGTATAAAGATGCGATGAAGAATCTCCTGCCGACACCCGCCAAGTCTCATTATCTGTTCAACCTCCGGGATTTCTCCCGCGTCATCCAGGGCATTTGTCTGTCGAGACCAGAGACAGCAGAAGCCAAGGAGGTGATGCAGCGGCTCTGGGTCCACGAGGTAAATTCCCCGTCACCGAAATGTGGCTATGCGTGAACGAGCGTGTCCGGTGCCATCAAGCTGGGGAAAGAGAGCTCTGGCAGTTGGTTTTCATGGACTGCATGTGGCTATGTGATGTTTGGAAGCCTGCCAACCAAAATAAGTTGTTACATATTCAATGCTAAGGTATTTTATGATGTTCAAAATGCTTACCCTTCCATTTTAAAGGAACTTTTGTTGATTTATAAGTCTTTAAAGTGACTTAACCCTCCAGGCATTGTGAAATACATGTACAGGACCTGAGAGATTGGGGGGGCGGAGCTAAAACCGGAGGTAAGAGACGTCACATCCAGCGCCAGTGCCCATAAGCGTGACCGTTATGTCCTACAAACGTGCCAATAAAAAGGAAAATTTTTTGAAATAGAATATTTTGAGATTTTTTTAGAAATAAGTGAACCAATTTAGATGATTTATTTGTAATAGTGGGAGATTTTAAAGAATTTAAAAGCAAATCAGTTGGAGAATTCGGTACTTAGAAAGCAGGGTCACTATGTAAAATATACCTAAGTTCCCTTTGGAATAGATGTGTGTGTGTGTGCGCGCGCGTACGTGCGCGTGTGCATGTTATAAAGACCCTTAAAAGAAGAGTGAAAAAGAGTGAAGAGTCAAACCACAAAAATAATTTAGTCTTTAAACGGGCAGAGATTATAGGAAGGCTGGAAGGAAAATGTCTGAGCTGAAGCCATCTTAGTATAGAAATAGCAGTGAAGCCGAGAGGCCTAGAAATGGGGTGCGCGGGCTCCCCCGGAGGCTCCCCCTCCTTCCGTGTAGACGCTTGCCGGCCGTCTCCTGCTGCCGGGGCCTGTGGGAACAGTGGCTCTCCTGGGTGCCTGGCATGCAGCAAGCCCAGGGTAGCAGGGTGGTCACAAACAATGCTGCTGTTGGGTGCCATCCGGAGGAAGGCAGATTAGAAAAACATTCACACTGCGTCCCCAGCCACCATAATCACCAGATCTGGTACTAGGGACTTTAGGCTCTTCTCCAGGGTGGAAATGATCACGAAAGGTCAATGTTTTGAATGAATTCAGGATATCACGGCAGCCAGGATCACACAACTAGAGGCCCTCTTGAAGCAGGGCTTCTAGACCTGCTTCGGAAAGTGATAGTATGGTCAGATGGCTGTTCAGAGTCAGAGGGATTTCAGGAAGGTTAATGACACTCTATCCTCTACTATAATCTTTTAAAATTTCATTTAAGCATCACTGTGTTTTTTAACATACTCTGTATGAATTTCAAGGTAGGGTAGTGGGGCACAATTCGATCCAGAGTGTAAACCTGGGACACTCGTAGCATTTTGAGGAAGTGGTTGCTGAATATGGCAAACCTGATTACTTTCTGCAGTCCCATTATGTCATGTGACAGACATTTATTTTAGTAGATTTCCCTCTGCACTATCTTCCAACAAAAATAATAGTTAGCCGAACAGTTCCCCCTTTAACTCAAGACATTCCTTTTCTTTTACTAGAAAATGTACTGAAATCAAATAATATACACTGATTTGCTAATATAAAAAGTTGTCTTAGGCGAAATGTCACCAGTGAAGGGCAGACCCTGGACACAGTGCCCAGCTCTGTAACACATCCGAGTGGCCAGAGAAGGCAGGCACTGGCCTTTGGCACTGATTCTTCTCATGTCTGCATGAACTGTGTCGGCCTCCAGATTATCTTTTTTATTAGTGGGTGAATGTGACTATTATTGCAAGTCAGTTGATCAAATTAGTATTTAAAATAATCATTACTGAAGGTCTGCCGTAATTGATGACTATGTCTAATAAAATCTACAGACAGCATTGTTATATTATTTTATAATTTATATATATATATATATATTTTTTTTTTTTTTGAGACAGGGTCTCGCTTTGTGGTTCAGGCTGGCCCTGAGCTCAGCCTCTAACTCACATCACAATCCTCCTGCCTCTGCCTCCCGAGTGCTGGGATGACAGGCGTGAGCCACCACGCCCGGCACTGTGGTATGTGGTACTGGTTGCTGCTGGGTGTGAGTCTCCTCGCCCAGTATTGTTATGTGGTTACCGGGGAATCGAACTCGGGCCCTTGCGCTTGCAAGACGGGCTCCAGAACCACTGAGCTAACTCCCCGGCCCTTATAATTTATATTTTAGAAATAAAAAAAATTCAAAAGCAAGAATTCGTCCCTAAAATAACTTTCTAAAACTGTACAGGTCCTCAGAGTGTACTACGATCGTCTTCTGGATAATGCGGACAGAAGCTGGCTTATCAAGTGCATTCAAGAGATTTTGAAAAATCATATGAATGAAGATTTCCATGAGCTTTTTAAAAATTTGGATTTTGACAGTGATGGAGTGGTCCAGGAAGATGACTTAAGAAGCTTGATATTTTGCGACTTTCACGACCCCAAGCGGGAAGACGCCAACTACCGGGAAGTGGCCGATGTGGACGGTCTCCGCGTGACCGTGGAGACGCACCTGGACGAGTACAACAACATGAGCAAAAAGCCCATGAACCTAGTCCTGTTCCGGTTTGCCATCGAGCACATCAGCAGGATCTCCAGGGTCCTGAAGCAGCCGAGGAGCCACGCCCTCCTGGTGGGGGTCGGCGGCAGCGGCAGGCAGTCTGTCACCCGCTTGGCGGCGCACATGTGTGATTACTCCGTGTTCTATGTTGAAATCTCCAAGGGCTACGGGAACAACGAGTGGCGTGAGGATTTAAAAGTGATCCTACGAAAATGTGCCGAAGGGGATATGCAAGGTGTCTTCCTGTTCACAGACACTCAGATTAAAAGAGAATCGTTTCTAGAAGACGTGAATAACCTGCTGAACGCGGGGGAGGTTCCAAATCTCTTTGCCTTAGATGAGAAGCAAGAGATCTGTGAAAAGATGCGTCAGTTAGACCGCCAGCGAGATAAAACCAAGCAGACCGATGGAAGCCCTGTCGCTCTTTTCAACATGTTTATCGATCGCTGCCGCAACCAGCTGCACGTGGTGCTGGCCATGAGTCCCATCGGAGACGCGTTTCGGAACCGCCTGAGAAAGTTCCCTGCTCTCGTCAACTGCTGTACTATCGACTGGTTTCAGGTACGCCATACACATTTTAGATAGGCTTCTAGAAATGTCCGGTCTCATCATCATTTGATTTAGTTTTTGGACTCCCTCTCAAAAGGTGGCTTGGCTTAATTTTCAGATTCATCATTATGTATTTTATGTCATTGCAGTTAGAGAAATCATATAGTATAAAAATACTTCAGCATAGATAGTCATGAGTGTCAGGATATTGTAGAAAGCTTTAGGAGAACTGGATGTATCAGGCAGGGATCTAAAAGGAAGCAGGGTGTACTGAAAGACTCCACTGAGAAACTGAAAACACTGTTCACAGAGGTGTAGGCTGGGTTCAGGCAACCAAGAAGGAAGTGGTGCTGGAGAATCGAGACGGGGAGGGCAGCAGCAGGGCGCTGTGACGGCAGCTGGGTTTTAAAAGGGCCGCAGGAGGCAGGAAGAGCACGGAGCTGCGGAAAGAGGGCTGGCCACCAGAGCCCTGACGCCTCCAGCTGAGAGCCGAGCTCTGCCTGTAGCCACCTCCTCTGTCCTCCGTCCCAGCAGCCAGACCTAACAACGCTCCGCAGAGCCCGAGGGTCACTTTGTAGTCAACTCCCGCACCTACGTGCCCCAAGCTGAGTTGGTGGAAGAAGAGGTTGAACTTCGTGGGTGGCAGAGAAGAGTAGCAAAGGACACTGATGCTGTTTCCCTCAGAGAACTGTTGGGAGAATTAAGTGAGATAATAGCAGTAAGATGCACACAGAAGCGGACGTTCTGTACGTTTGGTTCGTGTCTTCTTCCTCTCACCTGCAGTGTTTCTGACCCATTTCCCTGATCCCAGAGCAAACCACAAAGAGTCCATGCGACATGCGCTGGGCGCTGCTGTCCAGCCTGGCGTGCAGATGAGCACACGGTGAGGCACTAAGGCATTTTTCTCACTTCAGTCATGGCCAGAAGACGCACTGCAAGCAGTGGCCTCACGCTTCTTGGAAGACATTGAAATGTCGGCGGAGATACGGGATGGCTGTATCGACATGTGCAAGAGCTTCCACACTTCAACTATAAACCTATCGACATCTTTCCATAGCGAACTCCAGAGGTACAATTACGTGACTCCCACTTCGTATCTCGAGTTAATCTCCACCTTCAAGCTGTTGTTAGAGAAGAAAAGAAGGTAACAGTGAAATTTTGCTTTTCTGCATCAGCTATGTTAAGATATTTGTGTCTACAGTGTTAAATCTCTGAGTGACTTCATCCATATTTTGAGGGTGGGAAGCAAGTCTTTTCCTTCTGTACAGACGCATATCTGGGGGAGAGAAAAGTGTGCTCACCCGGGCCATGGTAAGGCCTGGGGTTCTTTCATCATGATATCGAGTAAACACCATGCAGAGTGATTTGGGGAGGTCATAGATCATACGGAGGTCTTCCCCTTGGGTTCTGAACACTTGAGACCCCAAAGACAGCCCCTCGGTACACATAACCAGTTCTCCTTCTGTGACTACCGCGTGCAAATCTCTGGAGGCTGCTGTGCCCCACACTGCCCCCTAGTGGAGGTGTGCTCCAGTGCCCCCAAGGGAAGTGGAGAGTCCCAAGTTGGACAGCAGCCTGCCCTGTTTAGTGAGATTCTCTCTCAAGAGAGAAAAGTGTCCAAGTGAGATATTAGAGAAGTTCTAAAAGTTTCTTTGGTTCTAAAAATTAATATTTTGTACGCTTGTTATGAAACTTTAAAACCTATTATTAAGCTCCAAGGTTAAAAATTTAGAAAATATTAGTGGTCTCTTTTAAGGGGATCTTTGATTAATATTTAGTCTCATTAGAAAGATTAAACATATTTCCAGATTGCACATATATTTTTGATATATTTTTTATTTCTCTGTTAAGTTCTGCCTTAACAAGTCAAGCTCTCGTAAGTACTTAAATAATTTAAGCCTACTAAGTCAAAGTTAAACATATTGTGAGCCTTAACTTCTTTTAAATGTTTTAACATTTTCTATGAAATCCATGAGTTCTTTTTAACCTAAGGACACAAATCTTATATAACCCAAATAAACACTATTTATACTGTGATTTCAAGTACAATCTAGAAATCTAACAGAAGAAATTCATCTCATCCCTTAAAAATACACTAACCATGCCAACTGGGTACAGGTTCCTTATAGAATACTACTGCTGTGATTGTCTTGTTAATATATATACATATAATGTATATATATATATATAATATATACATTATATGTATATATATTTTATATATATATATATTATATATATCTGGTTAATTCTCAGTCTCCTAATGGCTGGCTCACTGTTTTAAGCACTTGGAACCATTTTTCTCATACCCAAAGGACAGTCTCCATCAGCATCGCGTGGTCACTGCGGTACCCACCGGGCTGGACTCCACGCCGCGATGGCCCCACCCCATCCATACCCTGAGTAACTTCCTTGTCCTTCCAGTGAAGTCTGAAACTCACACCAAAAGTTTTTACCTAACTTGTCTGGATTTTATCATTTCTATGGCTCTCAAGATAATTACTTTTCAGTATAGATCTTAAGTTCTTTTGCTTATTGATGCGATTTTTCTTTCTTTTGTTACTTCTTCCTCATTTTCCTCTCCAAGGAGGATTAAAGTTCGTAGAGATCCTAATTAGATGTTGGCTGTCACTTCTGGCCAAGGCTTTGATGTCGTGCTCAAAATATTCAAAGTCCTCTTGACTAAAAATAAAACTATAATCATGAGACCCAGACTTCCAAGGTTGAAAGAGCCCTGATTTTCTACACATTTTTAAATATTCTTATTTATCTTGCAAAGTTTGTCCTTCAGTTTTTTTCCTTTTAAATGAAAAGCACTTATTTTCTCAAATTCTCCTTTATCATAACCAGAATTCCTGCCCAGTGGCCGCTCTTTGCTTAGTTACTAAAGCTGGAGATCTCTTCTTCTCGGTGTCACTGAAACCGGGCCCTCGGGTCACCCGGGAGCCGGTGGGCAGGAGCGAGCTCGGTGCTGACGCCGCCCCTGCCGGGTGAGACCCTTCCCGAGCGTCCCGAGGTGGAACTGAGCCTGAGTCCGCATCGAGCATCGGGCGCCTCGGTCCCGTTTCTGTTAAGTGCTCTGCTGGCATACAGAGGACCTGTGACAAAAACACGCCACGCCCACACTTGCGGCTTTTCTTCTCCTTCCGACAGCCCCTTTGCTTCCCTTCCGGCTCTCTGCTTCCCCTTCCCTGCCGCGCTGCGGGCTACGCAGGATTCCAGGGTGCGTCACCTCTCACCCTGAGACTGGCGTCACCTCTCACCCTGAGACACTGGCATCACCAGGATTCTAAAACGAAACAAACTATAAAAGAAGAATTGTTTTCTTTTTAGGGAGACAGCGTGGCTAAATGCAGATAAGAAAATTAGTGGAAAAAAATAAACAAGTCCATCAGAACATGACATAATTTCTAATCAGTTGTCTCGACTCTATTCTCATTCTGCACAAAACCATTCGGCTTTATCCTCTATCTTATCTGTCCCTTTTCTTTTAATAATAATAATAAAAATTCCTATTATAGGGTAGATAATCCGTCTTAAAAGCGTTTTCAACTCTGGAAACATTCCAAACAGCATATTTTGGCACTGGTCTATTTAAAATAGTGATTATAAAAAATTTCAAGGAAAAATAGTGCCAATAGAATCGGTTTACAAGAGGACTAATTTTAAAGCTGTGTCACTGCTCTCGACAGAGGAGACGCCTTGCCTGGCACCCGGAGTTTTTGCCCCTTTGAACCCGCGGTTTAGTTACCACACACACAGGGGAGAAGCCAGAGTCGTCTGCCCCCAGCTGCGTGCGGTGCAGCGCGGCCAGGCCTCTGCGGACACACAGCCGACACACGCGGAGATGATGCGCCTTTGGCTGCGCCCGAGAAGCCCGCGCGGCCCGAGAGTGCGGAGTGTGACCCCGCACCTTCCCTTTCTGCTTTCAGCGAGGTGATGAAAATGAAAAGGAGGTACGAGGTGGGCTTGGACAAGCTGGACTCCGCGGCCTCCCAGGTGGCCACGATGCAGATGGAGCTGGAGGCCCTGCAGCCCCAGTTAAAGGTGGCCAGCAAGGAGGTGGACGAGATGATGGTGATCATCGAGAAGGAGTCCATCGAGGTCGCCAAAACGGAGAAAGTAGTGAAAGCCGATGAAACCGTGGCCAACGAGCAGGCCATGGCGGCCAAGGCCATCAAAGACGAGTGCGACGCCGACCTGGCCGGAGCGCTGCCCATTCTGGAGTCCGCGCTGTCTGCCCTGGACACGCTGACCGCACAGGTGAGACTCGGCTTCCTGGGCACCTGCCTGTCCCTCAGAATTCAGGGGAGGTGGAGTCATGCTGAAATTGGCAAAGGGGCCTAAGGCGGTTTTGGACAGGGGGAAGGCCGCCCCACAGCATGTGCCACGGTGGTGGATGGTGGCGATCTTTCCTTGTGCCACCAGTACGTGAAGGACCACGGTGTGTTGGGTTCAGGGTGAGTCTTTTCATATTTAGAGCTTTGTGAAAAGGGTTCCTCTCATCACAGATTGAATAAAATATTCTGCCAATGTTTGTCCCCTCTTTAGTAATACATGAAATAATGATATCTTGTATAATGATTTATTTTAGTAACCTTAGATTTTATTAGATATATTTAAAAATAAAATGCAAAATGGAAATATTTCAGTGTAGAGAAGGAAAGGCAGATTTCTTCAGGACTCTGAACTAAACTTTTGAGCGGGAGAGAAGAGTACAACAGGCAGGCTTGCTTATTTTCTGGAAAGTGCTACCAAAGTGTATCTGAAGCTCAAAAAAAAAGAAAATAAGGGGCTGGGGATATGGCTCAGTGGTTCCAGTGCCTGTCTTGCAAGCGCAAGGACCCGGGTTCGATTCCCCGGTAACCACATACAATACTGGGTGTGGAGACTCAACCCAGCAGCAACCAGTACCACATACCACAGTGCCGGGCGTGGTGGCTCACGCCTGTGATCCCAGCACTCGGGAGGCAGAGGCAGGAGGATTGCTGTGATGTGAGTTTGAGGCTGAGCTGAGGGCCAGCCTGAACCACAAAGCGAGACCTTGTCTCAAAAAACCTTAAAAAAGGGGCCGGGGATTTAGCTCAGTGGTTCCAGCGCCTGTCTTGCAAGCGCAAGGACCCGGGTTCGATCCCCGGTAACCACATACCTATACTGGGTGTGGAGACTCACGCCCAGCAGCAACCAGTACCACATACCACAGTGCCGGGCGTGGTGGCTCACGCCTGTAATCCCAGCACTCGGGAGGCAGAGGCAGGAGGATTGCTGTGAT
>PVIR01013000.1:0-42982 GCA_004026965.1 Petromus typicus | reverse complement strand
ATGCTGATTAACTTGAAAAATGAAGATTGCTGAGGAATAAATACTGATAATAAAGTACTAAATTCTCATATTACAAACTTCCCCCTAAGTCACTAGTAAAAATAATTACAATTGAAATGCCTTACCATCCTTGTTAATAGCAGTGACTTTGGCTGGGTAAAAACGACAATCAGACCAGCACGCAAGGACCTGCTCATTTATCTGAAATTCCTAAAAAATAAAAAATAACAATGCTTGTAAAATCCTGTTAAAATTAAATTTCATAGGACACACGTTATACCAGAATGTATAAGATGTCGGGACTGATACGAGCTGGAAAGGGAACGGCCCTCCTGATAAAGGGAGACTAATCTGCTGCTCAGCACTGGGAGTCAGAACAAGAGAGCTGGGCAGCACCTCGCAGGGGCAGGGCCTAGGAAGCACCACATGTCGAGGAGAGTCCTCCCATAGCAGGGCTGAGTCCCAGACCACAGGGAAACACAGCCAGCTTAGAAGCTGAAAGGAATGAGCCTACTTCATTGTCAGCAAAGCACTACTCATGCTATTTAACGCCACCCCACACTCTTAAGGGCTCTTTTACCAAGGGAAGCATCTATTCACCTTTAGTATCTTATTTTGTTCTCCCAAAACACCGTTTGCATTGATAAATTCTGTAGAATGATTACTGAACAACAATCAAATGGAACAGTATTGAACAATCCTAAAGTGGAGGAAAAAAACAAAGTAAAAGGCCAGCCAGAGTTCAAGTTCCTTGGATAAAGTTTAAAAGGGAAAACAGAACCCAGGCAGAATCAGATCCAAAAGCACCACAAATAACACAGATGTCTCAATGCTTGTTTTAAAATCTTCCCCCCCTCAATGTGTTTGTCCTAAAACACCACATAACCCAGGCCAGCCCTGAATTGTTCAATATCAAGAGGCTGAGTGATGGTATCACAGGCATGTGCTGTTACGTCTGGCTGTTTTAAAAATCTTACAACTAAAACTTCAATTGTTATTTTGAAGCCAATACAACGGTACCATTGATGAACTGAATTCTCCCTAGGATTCTGATCTCAAACTGAATTAATTGGACAAGAACTGAATCAAATTCAAGGTTAAATGTCGACCTTTTGAGGGAAATTTGACTCAGTTCTCATCCAATTTGGTTTGCATGAAAAATGTGTGAAAAGAAGCTCATAAGCTAAGGTACTACTGTAAGAGCTCCAGGCATTGGAGCTTTTGCTCAGTAATTTAAGGGGGGAGGGAGGAAGGTAGTCCAATAGTTCCAAGTTCTTCAAGGCCTTATAAAATACACAAATTACAGGATTATCTACACATGAAATGATTAGACAGCAGTTTAATAAATGATTTACATGTCTAGAATTACTAATACACAGTATTCTAGATATAGTGGATCTAGAATTCAATCATTCATTCTTTTATTCAACAAACACATGCCAAAGATCTACTGTGTGCCGGGCATAGTTTCTTTTCTAGAAGCTAGAAAAGCAGTGGTAAAAAAGAGAAATAAGGTAATACCAACACTCAGGGAGCTAAGGCAGGGAGATTGCCATGAGTTCAATCAAATGGAACTAAACTTCACAGCAAGATCTTGTCTCATAAAAAAAATGAATGAATGAGTACATGAGAAATAGGTTTCTGGTTCATCATCACTGCAGGCCCCATGAAGTTTATAAACTGTAATGTTACATACATCAAACAGAAGAAGACTGGGATTCTGCAAGAGCCCTTGGTACCACAAAAATCTGAGTTACAACTAATAGCCATAAGAAGGACTGTTTCCCAGCTGCCACTGACTTTCTCATAAAACATCAAAGGCTGGCACAGAACTGCCTAATGACTGGACCCATTTATTACAGAACTCCCCAGGATCTGTTACTCACAGAAGATCCATCCTCTTCATGTAAACCCTCTTTCCTCAGCTGTATTTTCTCTAAAGGGCGTAAATAAGGACTGTCCCAGCAAAACCATTCATCATAACGATGGTTCCAACGCTTGAAATGGATGAGTACTTTTCCTTCTTCGTAGTCAATGTCTTCTATGTGAGCTGGATACCTGAGTCAGAAAAAATTGAAATTCCTTTAATACTAGCCAAAAATATCCAAAGAATATTGTTCCAAACTTCTTTTCAAAAAAACACATTACAAAAGTATTAAAGGCCTACCATTTAGAAATGCTGCTCCATTGGGTCAAATAACAAATTATGGAGTATGACAGACTTGGGTTCAAATCTCAACCTGAATATACCTTTGTTTATAAACATTAAACTGGACATGGCACCACAGTCTGATAAATTCAGCTCTTGGGAGGCTGAGTCAGCAGGATTATCAGGAGTTCAAGGCCAACCTAGTATACAAGAATGAATTCAGGCTAGCCTGCAATATGCAAGGAGACCCTGTCTCAAAATAATAATAACAGTAACAATAATAAAACATTAAATTAACTTTTCAGAGCCCAAGTCCTTGTGTATAAAGTCAGGTACTGTGCCTATTTAAAGAGATGACATATACAAAAAGTCTGAGTGTGTACCAAGCAGGAAGAAAACATTTAAGAACTAGATTGTTTTGTTTCACTTCATTTTTGTTTTTTTGAGAAAGGGTCTCGCTTTGCAGTTTATACTGGCCCTGAACTCACTATGTAGCCCAGGCTAGGCTCAAACTCTCAGCAATCTTCCTGCCTCTGTCTCCTGAGGGTTGAGAGTACAGGTGCAAGCCACCTCACCCAGCTTTTTTTGTATGCTTGAATGTTGCACCATGAGAACATATTAACTTGAAGAAGTATATAATTACACTTTTGGGCGGAGGTGGTACTAGGTACTGAACTCAGGACCTTGCACTTGCAAGGAAGGCACGGTGCCACTGAGCTAGATCTCTGGTCCCATACATTTATTTTAAATAACCTTACTTGGAAAATAAAAAGCTACTGTGCTAACTCAGTGCCTTCTATGAGTCTAGTAAAGGGGGATCTACAGAATCAAGGCTGAATTCCTAGGCCAGTAGGTACATCCAAAGGGGTCCTGCGCACTCAGCCTAAATCTTCTGCTTCTCTCCAAAAAGGTCACTGGGCATGGGTATTTAACTGTGGGCAGATCTAAGGAAGCCTCTCCAAGAGGCTCGAGCCTTTGCTCTTTGCAAAACGGGACAAAGTTCTCTAAAGATAAAGTGGTCATCCCTACCTCTCCATAGTGTAGCATAGAGGCAAGTCACTTCTGGGGGGAGCATTAACTGCATTTCAGAGAAAGAGAAAATAAAGACTATCCAAAGGATGATCCAGTAATACTTGTAGATCACCAAAAATTAAATCTGGTTACCATAATGTTCTTATTCTAAGTACATCCTATTATTTATTCACTAAGACAAACAAGAAGCCACAGAAAACCAAGGTAGCTAATGTCAAACAGAATAGGACAAGGAGAGAATAGCCAAAAATTTGAGGAAGAGAATGTTATCAAATCAAAATTCCTCAGAAACTTCCTGAATACTTAGAGAGGAAGTATGCTAGGGTTTGGAAACGCACAATCAAACCTATTAAGATGTATGATCACAGAAGCTGTGAGAGGGAGACAGACTCTGATAGAAGAACACATTGGCCTTTTGAGTTTTACTATACTACACACATTTCCATACCTAGTCTGATGTCTATCTGAAACATATTCCTGCCTGGTCTTTCCAGTAAGAGTAACATCTTACTTCTTAAAGCCTCAGATGCCCTAAGGGCACAATCTCTAAGAGCCCCTACCTCCTTCCTAAATCTCCTGCTTGCTTCCTTAATAGCACTGACCTCAATCTGCAATTATCTCGTTTGCTCAGTTACTTTCTGTTGAAGACCTGCTTCCCCAGGGGATAAAAAGGCACCTCTCAAAGTTTCTATCCCTTATTCACTACATTATCCTTCTGGTGCATAAGTCCTTGTCTACAGATACAAATAAGTGTAATAAAAGATACCAGGTGCCACAACACAAGATGCCTTAAGGTAAAGCTAGACAGAGGAAAGAAGTAGAGGAGAGGAAGAGGACCTCGGAAGAGGAGGAGCCAAGACAATTATATGAAAGAGGAGGGCATCTGGTCTCAATTCTGAAAGAGCAGGTATCAAGTGATCAGGAAGTAGTGAAGCTACCAAGTATTTCTGAGAGGATGAGTTAGAAACAAATCGACAGGGCCAGGGATTTGGCTCAGTGGTTCCGGCGCCTGTCTTGTAAGCGCAAGTGCGCAAGGGCCTGGGTTCGATTCCGCGGCAACCACATAACAATACTGGGTGTGGAGACTCACCCAGCAGCAATCTGTACCACATACCACAGTGCCGGGCGTGGTGGCTCACGCTTGTAATCCCAGCACTTGGGAGGCAGAAGGAGGAAGATTGCTGTGATGTGAGTTTGAGGCTGAGCTCAGGGCCAGCCTGAACTACAAAGAGAGACCCTGTCTCAGAAAACCTAAAAAAAAAAAAGAAACAAACAAACAAATCAACATAGTATAAAGGAAGGAAAGAAAAAAAAGAAAGCAAGAACATTCAAGAAACTGAAGGTGAGAAAGGAAACAGCAACTCCGATATAGGAGATTATACAGGAGATTAAAAAAATGCAAGGAGGCCCTAAATGAATGTTGTAGGAAGTTGGGCATGGTGACACTGTTCCCACCACTCAGGAAGCCAAAGAATAAGGACTGCTTAAATTCAAGGCTACCCTGGGCTACACAGTGAGTTCACAATGAGTTCAAACAAACTGAGGAACCCCACACACACCTCAAAAGAAAAAAAACAGTGCTTCCCATAGTGCTTCTACAGACCACTAGGTATTAGTGAATAAAGCTGGTGGTCCATGAAGTCTCCATGCAGAATATATTGCTGTCCTTTTACATAATCTGGGCCATCTTCATCAGAGCCTCCCAGTTGGGGAGTCACAGATGGGTTACAAGAGAGAAATAACATTAAAAAAAGTGAAGGATGCAAGGTATGGGGACACATACCCATAATCCCAATACTTAGGAGGCTAAGGCAAAAATATTGTGAGTTTGAGCCCAACCTGGACTGCAAAGAAAATTCAAGGCCAGCATGGACTGTATACCCAGACTCTGTCAAGGAAGATGAAGAAGATGAGAAGAAGGAGAAAGAGGAGGAAGAGCAGCAAAGAAGTGGGGGAGGGGAGATGAAAGGGCAGAAGGGAAGGGCAGGAGGGGAAGAAGGAAGAAGGAAGCAGAGAGAAGGAAAGAGGAAGAAGAGAGAGGAATGGGAGGGAGGCCATAGTGTGCATAAATGCAATTAACCTGGCCTTATACAACCACTCTCAAATAGTAGTTTCAGTGACATAAAACATGTCTTCATTTGACCTGCATTTCTTTAAAAGTGGAGTCTACCATCCAGGTATGGTGGCACATCCCTATAATTCCAGCATTTGGGAGGCTGAGGCAGGAGGACTGCTACAAATTCAAGGCCAACCTGAGCTACATAGCAAGACCCTGTCTCAAAAAAGACAAACAGGCCAAGGGTTTAGTTCAGTGGTTCTGGCACCTGCCTCACACACAGAAGGTCATGAGTTCAATACCCAGGACAAAAAAAAAAGGACAAAAAGAAAATAATTAGATAAGTAAATAAAAAGAGTACCGTCTAACTACTCTCCCCTTGAACATGGCTTCATTTCTAACAGTTGTCGCAGTAAGGCAGGTATGGTGGCCACAATTTCAAAGCCAATCTGGACTATATAGTGAATTTACAGCCAGCCCTGAATTACAAAGCAACACTCTGTCTTTAAAAAAAAAAAAGACCCTAAACTCAGTCCTTAGTACCACACACAAAAGAAGAAAATGCTACAAAATGGATGAACCTAACAATATCATGCTACATGAAATTAAGCCAGTCAGAAAAGGACAAAAGTATCCAAAGCTCTCAAGTTAAAAAAAAAAAAAAAATAGACTAGCGGTTACCAAAGACTAGAGGAGGGAACAAGTTTATTTGGTTCTGCCTTCATTTTATTTGGATTCGGTGTTGCTATGTTGCCCAGGCTGGCTTTGAACTGGCTCAAGCGATCCTCCTGTTTCAGCCTCATTCATAGCATACTGGGCCTATAAGCATACTTCATCATGCCTAACAGTTGTTCACTAACATGTGCACATTTCAGTTTGGAAAAATGAAATCTTTAAGTTATACCGCAATGTGAATATATTTAATGCCACAGAACTATGCAATTAAAATGGTCAAAACAGTAACTTTTCCTTTGTGTGTTTTGTTTTGCTTTATTTTGTTTTTAAGACAGAGTCTCGCTTTGTAATTCAAGCTGGTCCTAAACTCAGCAATCCTCCTGCCTCTGCCTATTGAATGCTGGGACTTCAGGTATAGCCACCATGCCCGGCACTTTTTGCGTATTTTTAAACCCAGAGCACTGCTGCTTCTGCTTTGCACTCCCCTTTGGACTTCCATTTTCGGGGAGATTAGGTGTTACACTGCTAGAAAAACTCTAAATGCCGTTGGAGAGGTCCAAATAGCAGGCAAGCTCTGGCTAGAAACCTTTATCAGCCAACCAGCCCAATCAGTAAGCCATGGTAGAACCTCCCCAATTAGATAACTCCTGAATTCCTAAAAGATAAATGTTTATTACTGTTTTAGGCCACTAAACTCTGAAAAAAACTGTTATACAGAAATAAGTAACAGCTGCATGTGGTGGCGCACACTTGTAATCCAAGCACTGAGGAGGATAAGGTTGTGAATTCAAGGCCAGCATGGGCTAAAGTGACTGAAAGTCAGCCTGAACTACAGAGAGAGACCCTGTCTCCAAAAAAAAGAAAGAAAGAAAGAACAAAAGATCTGCAAAAGTGCTCTGGTTTCTCAAGTGGAATCTACAGATAAGTTAGAGGCACCAGTTCTCCTATCTTCAAGTTTGAGAAATCTGCTGTAAACTACCAGACAAACCAGCACACACTATGGCTGACTCAAGAAGAAGAGGATGGTAGAAGAATAAAGCTCCCACCAAGTGAGGGGAATGACATGCCCAGAAGGCAGAGAGCAGCTCAGGCCTAATGCAGCAAAATAAGGTTGACTTGTCTACACAATAAGACCACCAGCTCCAAGAAGGCATGCCGCTCAGAATCTTGGCTGCTTCCAAAGAAAATCAAATTTCCTTTTACCACACACTATGCAGATGCTTAAATTAGAGCAGCCAGACAGCACTGGGCAGGAATCTGTCCTACTCCCAAAATGAACCAGAAATAGGAATTAAAGAAACATTACAACAGCTAGGCATGGCAGTATACAAGGAGGATCCCAAGTCCAAGCCCAGCCTAGGCAACTTACTGAGACCCAGTCTCTAAATAGATGTGGGAGTCAGATGAAGTGGTGCATCCCTATTATTCCAGTGCTCTGGCGGGTGAGGCAAGATGATCAAAAATTAAAGGCTGGCCTGATCTACCTATCAAATTGAAGCATGACCTGGACTACATAATGAGAATTGTCTCAAAAGGGGGAGAAGGGAGTGATAAGGATGTGCCTCAGTGACAGTGGACCCCGAAAGTGAAACCCAGCCTCAAAATAAAAATTCAAAAAGGGAACCAGCATGACATCTCACATCTGTAGTACTCAGACGCTGAGAGACTGAGGTAGGAGAATTCTAAGTTTGAGCCCAACCAGGGCAATTTAGCAACACAGCAAGACCCTACCTCAAAATAAAAAATAAAAAGGGCCTAGAAATGTAACCTGTACAAAGACTCTGGGTTCAATTCCTAATATCACAAATATTTTTTTTAAAAACTTAAGGGGCCCGGGGGCCAGGGATTTAGCTCAGTGGTTCCAGTGTCTACCTGGCAAGCACAAGGTCTCAAGTGAGTTTGATCCCTGGTACCACATATTGCAACGCCAGGCGTGATGGCACTATAATACACCTATAATCTCAGCACTCAGAAGGCAGAGGCACGAGCATTGCTGTGAGTTCAAGGCCAGCCTGGGCTACATAGGGACTTTAGAGCCAGCCTGAACCACAAATCAAGATTCTGTCCCCCCCCCAAAAAAAAAAAAAATTTAAGAGGCTGGGAATGTTGCTTAGTGATAGAGTGCTTGTCTAGCAAATACAAAGTCCTACATTTAATCCCCAGTACTAGAAAGGACAAGAAACATTGGAGTGAGGGGTGAGGTGTGTCAAAAATAATTTTCTTCTGAATTCCTACTCCAATTGATCAGCATTCAACCACATTTTTTTTTCTTTTTGAGATAAGGTCTTGCTTTTGTAGTTCAAACTGGTTCTGAGCTCAGCCTTGAACTCACAACAATCCTCCTGCCTCTGCCTCTCAAAAGCTGGGATTACCGGCGTGAGTCACCATACCCAGCATTGTTGTATGTGGTTACATGGGGATGAACCTAGGTACCCTTGCACTTGCAAGATAGGCACAAGACCCACTGCGCTAAGTCCCTGGCCCATCAACTGTTTTTGTTTGTTTTGTAGTTCAGGTTGGCCCTGGGCTCACTATGTAGCCCAGGCGAACTTCAAACTCACACCAATCCTCCTACCTGCCTCTGCTTCTCAAATGCTGGGATTACAGGTGTGAGTCACGACACCCAGCACTGGTGTATGTGGTACTGATTGCTCGTGGGCTGAGTCTCCACGCCCCACATTGTTGTATGTGGTTACCAGGGATCAAACCCAGGACCTTGGGCTTGCAAGGCAGGCACTAGAACCACTGAGCTAAATCCCCAGCCCAACCATATATTTTTTTTTTCTTTTTCCATATACCTATTAATAACACATGCAGCTTACTCCAGGGTTATAAACTATTTTAAGCAACTCATTTGATCTTTACTATTATCCTATGAGGACTAAGGAATGCTTACCATTGTACTCATTTTATATTTATGGAAATGAAGACTTAGTTACTAGGAAGACAAACAGAAAAGAAAATAATAAGGAAGAAGAAAGAGACATAACCAAGATTAATATCCAAATCTCCTAATTTCAAGTATAGTGAAGAACCTTTTATTCTCACTGTGACCTCACATATATTCTCACAGTACCATACAGCCACAGACCTAACAGTCAGTCTACCTAGTGGCTAGCCCAGAATTTGCCTCTACTTTCTCTAAATGTTGGCATTCAGGCTGCTCCCAGATTCCTCCTTCTATAAACAGCCTTTCTGCAAACACAGTACTCATTTTGCTTTAAGAATCAGAGTGTGCCTCTATTCCTAGCT
Organism: Petromus typicus; assembly: GCA_004026965.1. Taxonomy (NCBI): domain Eukaryota; kingdom Metazoa; phylum Chordata; class Mammalia; order Rodentia; family Petromuridae; genus Petromus; species Petromus typicus. The sequence continues at coordinate 33,818 of PVIR01013000.1, read as the reverse complement.
CAGGGCACACACCAGAAGCCAGACTGCTATGCAAAGAAGTAACATTTTCTAAGCTATCACCATCTTTGCTGGAGAGCAGATGGAGACAGAAGATATAATTGGTGAAAAACAAAGGTCTGATATTAAGCTGCAGGAAAACTGTGCTATTTTGGATCCCTTAACTCTCCTTTACCTTGAGCTGTTTCCTTATCTGACACTTTGGGTTTGGACACTTAGCTCAGGGTTGAGCTCTACAGGCCCTGAGTTTGATCCTCCGTACTGCGCCAAAAAAACCCCTTACACTTCTAACATGGGAAAATTCGAGTTCATCTCTGCCTTCTATCCCAGGCATTTGTCACCAGTAGTCAGTGAGTTCAGACAACTTCAAAGCCCTCCCATCAGTTCTAATCAGATGCCTGAGACAGGCCACTCAGTACTGTGTTCTCTTTCTGGGATCACAACATGTTCCTTCTTTCAAGTCCCAAATATGTATGCTAAGATTGTTCCTTCTGCCACCTCCTTCCCCTCACTCTCTTCCTGGTAAATCTCACTCTTTACTCTCACTTCCTTAAAAGGAATCTTTACTTCCTGACCTCTCTCCCTCTGTAACTGCTGCTCAAATCTTGGCTATGTAAAATTCTCCACATTCTCAACTCCTGCACCTAGGAAGGTAAGTGTGGCCAGAAAAATAATACTCAACATGTTGCCAATAATCACTTCAGTGTATGACAGCAAACACAGGAGATAGCTTGCATGAGAGGGTAAGAGACAAAGTCTTCTGAGGCACCTAAAATGGTCTAAATTTGCAAAGTAATCCCAGAGATGTACACATGCAAAAGTTCACCACGCCTTACATTAGATCTTCTACTATCAATAAAGTCTCACTAAAATAAGACAACATCTTTGCTGCTTGATTCAATCTTAAACCTGTGAACTACCATGAAATGAATATCATAAAGTTTTTAGTGTAACTCAGTGATACAGCAATTACTAAGCATGCATGAGGCCCTAGGTTCAATCCTTAGCACTGCAAAAAGAAAACTACAGAGAGATAGCTCAGAGGTGGAGTACTTGCTTAGCATATGCAAGACTTTCAGTTCAATCTTCAGCATCCCTTCCACATGAAAAGTTCCAAAGAGATTGTCTATGACATAAGCATGCTGACCCCATGCTTATAGTCCTAGCATGTAGGTGGACAAGACAGCCAGTACAGCCTTGGAATTCAAGGACATTCCGGGCAAAACAGGAAGGCCCCATCTAGAAAAATAAAGCAAAAACAGCTGTGCATGGTGGCTCATGCCTATAATTCCAGCACTCAGGAGGCAGAAGCAGGAGGACTGCCGGGAGTTCAGGCTAGTCTGGGCTACATAGTGAGTTCAGGGTCAGCCTGAACTACACAGTGAGACTCTATCTCAGAAAAACCTAAAATAGGGGCTGGGGATTTTGCTCAGGGGTTCCAGTGCCTGCCTTGCAAACACAACGTCCTGAGTTCAATCCCCAGTAACCACATACAACAATGCCAGGCTTGGTGACTCACACCTACCAGCAATCAGTGCCATTTACCACAGTACCAGGCATAGAGGCTCACACCTATAATCCCAGCACTCGGCAGGCAGAGGCAGGAGGACTGCCGTTGAATTTTAGGCTCACCTGGGCTACACAGTGAGCTCAGAGCTAGTCTGAATTACAAAGCCAGACTCTGTCTCAAAAAAAAAAAAAACAATAATAAGTATATCCTTTTGGGGACCAGGGATTTAGCTCAAGATGAACCACACCTACCTTGGAAGCACAAGTGTTCAAGTTTGATCACTGGTACCACAAAAAAAATAAAAAAGAAAAGAAAAGAAAAGAAACAAAGACAATGAAAAGTACCAAATCTGCTAGGTGCAGTATTGCATATGTATCACCCAACTACTTAGAAGGCTGAGGCAGGAGAATCACAAGTTTTAGGTCATCCTGAGCAATTCAGTGGCACTCTGCCCCTAATTCTAAAATTCTAAAAAGGATGTAGGGATTCAGCTTAGGGGCAGGGCACTCTGGGTTCAATTTCCAATACTGCAAAACAACAAGGAATAATCAACTCACAGTGTTATAATGTATTGCATGCACAGCCTTTAAATTTTTCCCTGGCTCAGAGAAAGCCACTCAAAATATGTGAACCATTAGCAAAGACAGAAAAATGGAACTATGACTAACAACTTTTGACCACCAACACTAAAAGCCAAAGCCAGGCTTGGCGGTTCGTGCTTGTAATCCAGCACTAATAGGACACTGAAGAAGGAGGTTCACAAGTTCGAGCTGAGCCCAGGCAACTTAGCAACTTGATGAGACACTGCCTCAAAATAAAAGACAACAAAGATTAGTTAGTGCAAAGGCCCTTGGTTCAATTCCCGTCCCACAAAATCAATTAATGAATGAAAGCCAAAGCCAAATATCTTACTGTCTCTAAACTGCTTAAAGGAATTATGCCATTTTTCTCATTCCATAGCACTTGGTATACTGTCTGACTCATAATACACAGTACATGTTAGCTCAGTAGTTCTGTACCTGCCTTTCCAGTGCAAGGTCATGAGTTCAATTCCAGGTACAGGAAAAAAAATACAAAGGCTTTAGCTCAGTGGCAGCCCATCTGCCTCACCAGCGCAAAGTCCTGAGTTTGATCCCTGGTACCAGAAAAAAAGAGAGCACATGTTTGTAGAAAACTCAGGAAAGATTATTTTTTTAAAATGGTGTTAGGGGGCCAGGGATTTAGCTCAGTGGTTCCGGCGCCTGTCTTGCAAGAGCAAGGACCAGGGTTCGATCCCCAGTAACCACATACCATACTGGGTGTGGAGACTCACGCCCAGCAGCAATCAGTACCACATACCACAGTGCCAGGTGTGGTGGCTCACGCCTGTAATCCCAGCACTTGGGAGGCAGAGGCAGGAGGATTGCTGTGATATGAGTTGGAGGCTGAGCTCAGGGCCAGTCTCAACTACAAAGCGAGACCCTGTCTCAAAAAAATAAATAAATAAATAAAAATGGTGTTAGGAACAAAGAGGCACGAACGAGGACTCAGACATGATCAGTGCAAATATATAATCCTAATGAAAAGGAAACAGAAAAGGAAAGGAAGTAAGACATTACGTAACTCAGGCTTCTAAATCTTTCATACATGAAAGGGAAGGAAACTGTGATAAACTTCAATGGAAATAAAGTACTGAAAATGAGCCAAAGGATCAGGAAAGCAACAGACAGATGGAGACTTCTCACTGTGTTCAGAGCAAGAACAGGGAAGGCCAGCCTCCTGTGGACAGATGGTACATGCCTGACAGATGACACAAAGAAGGAGGGAGCATTACAGCAAGCACTTCCACGCTATGCACCGAACATCTTTTGTGAGGAAACTGTATCCTATTACACATTACTCAATTCATCTACCACAAGGCAGCCCAGATCACTGCAGATCTCTACGGAGAAGGAAATGGACAGGAAAGTTCACTCCAAAATTAGAAAAATGGATTCATACCAGCATTACTCAGCCTGTCTCGGCATGGTGGTGTACACCTGTGATCACAGCACTGCAGGCTGAGATAGAAGGATCCCTGTGTACTCAAGGCAGCTTGAACTACATAGTGAGACTCTGTCTCAAAAAAATAACAACTCAATACTAGAAATGACAATGATGTGTATATATAATGTACCAATAAAAATGTGAATTTTAAAAAATAATAATAGTAAATAAATCTGGGCTTTTTTACATAATGAGTTCAAGGTCAGCCTGGGCTGTGTAGCAAAAAAAAAAAAGAAAAAAAAAATCTTGGTTTTCTGTGTCAAAAAAATAAAGCAGCACTAGAAAAAGGAATCATGAAGGGAGCCACGTCTGTTTGGTTCTTCCAGTAAGATGAACAGGAATTCACACCCCAGTCCTACCATTCACCTGCTCTAGAGTGGACAAGAGCCTGGGGGGGTGGCAGTGGGGGGTCTTGTTATAATTTTGGCTGGCCTTAACCTCACTATGTAGCTCAGAATGGCCTCAAACTCAAAGCAATCCTCCTGCCTCAGCCACCCCCAATGCTAGAATTACAGGCCTGCACCATAACACTTGACAGACACAAGTGTTATGAAACTTTAGTTTCTTTCCCTATTTATAAAACTGAAACAGTAACCCCTTGTTGTTGAGAAGATTTAACACAAAAACTACTACGCTAACAGCCTGGCAAAGAGCCTTCAACAAACCCCAGGTCCTTCACATAACTGCTACTTAAATCTGCAAAATTAAAAACATTTCAGGCCAGGGATTTAGCTCAAATGGTATCATACCTACTTTGGAAGCACAGGAGCCCAAGTTCAATCCTCAGTACCACCAAAAAATAAAAAACAAACAAACAAAAACATTTCAGGCCACAGATATAGCTCAGCAGTTCCGACACGTGCCTGGCAAGTTCAAGGTTCTGAGCTTGAGTCCTGATACCCAAAAAAAACTAAAAACATTTTCTGCACCACAGTACAGTTCAGTGACAGACAGCTCTCCAATCATCATGAGGCCCTGGACTGAATACCCAGGATCACCAGAAGAAAACTTTTTTTGCCTCCATGCCTAGCATGTACAAGAAAGGTCCTGAGTTCTGAGGTAGAATAATAAAAGGAATCATATCAGGTAGAAAGCAGACAAGAAAAAAACAATTTAAAAATGTACTTTTGAGTTACGGATATACTCAGAGGCACCATGTACCTTCCTGGTAACCACAGGTCCTGAGGTCAATCCTTGGTACAAACAAACATATAAATGTACTTTTTTTTTTAATGAACAATATTCATCTACTCCATCTTCTGTAGGGTTTTGAACATAAATGGGTGTTGTATTTTGTCAAATGCTTTTTCTGCATCAATTGAGATGACTATATGGTTTTTGTCCTTGAATCTGTTAATATAGTGCATAACATTTATTGATTTACATATGTTGAACCATCCTTGCATACCTGTGATGAATCCAACTTGGTCAGGGTATATAATCTTTTTGATAATTCTCTGTATTCTGTTTGCCAGTATCTTATTGAGGATTTTTGCATCAATAATGTTCCTTAGGGATATTGGCCTGTAGTTCTCTTTTTTGGAAGGGTCTCTCTCTGCTTTTGGAATCAGGATAACGGTTGCTTTCAGGAATGAGTTTGGGAGTACTGCTTCCCTTTCAATTTCATTACAGAAAATAGTAATAGCTAAGTAGAGTGATGCGAGCTTGTAAATTCAGCACTCAGGAAGCTGAGGCAAAAAGATTGCCATGAGTCCAAGGCCACTCTGGGCTACATATTGAGTTCATGGCTATCCTAAACTGCACAGTGAGACTCTTTTCACAGAAAGAGGAACAAAAAAAATATGGAGCAATAATTCTATCTAATCTAAACACCTATCCAGTTATAATTCTTCCATTCTGCCTATAAGAAAATTGAGGCTGAGCTGGTAGATGTAATTTAACCATAAAAACTCAGCTAACAATTAGACCACTGAGACTCTAATCCAGAGCAGCTCACCCCAAAGGATAAGCTATTGTCACTACACCAGAAAGGGCTTTAAAATACATGCAGACAATCTATAAACTAAAGCTACAACCTCAAGTTCACAGCCAGGCTATTAATTTATCCCTTGTATAAATCTAGGCAGCAAACTTTTAGATACCACATAAGGACCTTTAAGTTTTTGGTAGTCACATACACCCGGAGACCCCACAGAGCAAGCTTTACTACTGATATATGACACAGTACCCCTTCCTCTCAGGCTCCGTCTGTGCCCAATGCTCATGACAGTGCCGCCTTCCCTTTTCTGAGACTTCTTAACCTTCAGGCAGAGGAGAAAAGAATCCACAAGACCAAACCACTTCAGCTGCCTACTGGCCTCTTTGTTTCTCAGATAAGACCAAAAGCAGCTACAACAATCTATTCACTGCCATATTTTATTCACTGACATAAAATCTGCCAAATTAAAAATGAGTAGTAGTGTGAGGCTGAGGCAAGAGGATCTCAAGTTCAAGGCCAACCTGTACTACATAGGAAGACTCTTTTTTAAAAAAAAGGGCCAGGAACATAGCTCAGTGGCACAGCATCTGCCTGGCAAGTACAAGGCCCAAAGTTCAATTTTTGGCACAAAAAAATTAAGAATTTTTTTTAAAAAGAAAGAAAGAAAAGAAGTATTAGTAGACAAGTATTAAAATAATTGACTCTTGCTAGGGTTGTGGCTCACTGTCAAAGCACACATTGTGGGCTGGGGATTTAGCTCAAGTGGTACCGCACCTACCTTGCAAGCACAGGGGTCCAAGTTCGATCCCCAATTCACAAAAATAAATAAATAAGGCATACACTTAACATCAAATGATAATAATAAATGTACCTGGACACTCTGATGCATGCCTATAATCTAAGCACTGAGTGAAGATGAGGGGAGATGATAGCAAATTCAGATTCCACCTGGGCAACTTTGTAAGCCCTTCTCAAAAAATAAGAAAGAGCTGAGGATGTAGTTCAGTAGTAGAATGCTCCTGGGCTCAATTCCTAGCGCCATAAAATAAGAATAATGGTAATAATAATAATAGCCAAAAATTCATTTTTTTAACTGAAACTAGATAAGGACAATAAAAAATGAAAGGGGCCAAGCATGTAGCTCAGTGGTCCCACATGTGCCTTGTAAGCACAAAGTCCTAAATTCAATTCCCAGCATCAAAAAAAAGAAAGAAAATGAAAAAAAATTTTTAAAAGAAAATGAAATAAAAAACAAGGATTAAGGGCCAGGGAATTAGCTCAGGGGTTCTGGTACCTGCCTTGCAAGCACCAGGTTCTGAGCTCAATCCCTGGTAACCAGGTACAACAATGCCAGGCATGGTGACTCACACACAGCAGCAATCAGTACCACATACCACAGTGCCGGGCACGATGGCTCAGGCCTATAATCCCAGCACTCGGGAGGCAGAGGAAGGAGGACTGCTGTGAGTTTGCGGCCTGCCTGGGCTACATAGTGAGCTCAGGGCCAGCTTGAACTACAAAACAAAACCCTGTCTCAAAAACAACATGGATTAAGCAGGAGTGATAGATCAAATTCCAGAACTTGGGAGGCTGAGGCAGGGAAGATAATGAGGAAGGCCAGTAAAAATAAATATTAAAACAAAAAACAAAAATAAATAAATAAGAAAAACAAAATAAAAAATGAAATGAGTATGAGTATGAGGATGTGGCTTTACTAGGAAGGCTATAGGTGTAATCCTCAGTATGGTGAAAATTAAATACTAAATCTAGCCACAGCAGTGGTGCAAATTAGTATTTCCAATTACTTGGATGGCTGAGGCAGGAAGATTGCAAACTCAAGGCCAGCCTGAGAAATTTACTAACACTCAGTCTCAAAATAATTACACAAAGTATGTAGCTTAGCTCCTTAGATTCAGTCTCCAGTACCACAATCAATCAACACAGAATTTAAAAGGCAGGGGATGAAGTTCAGTGGTAAAGTAAATTCTAGGTTCAATCCCCACTACCACCAAAAAAAGAAAAAAGAAAAAAAAAAGAATTATACATAAAGCAAACAGCCTAAAGATAACTACGTTGGATGTCTATAATTCTAATAGTGTAGATAATTTTCTGCCAGGCATTTCCCTAGTTCCCCCCCCACTCTCTCTCTCTCTCTCTCTCTCTCTTTTCTGAGATAGGGTCTCCCACTGTAATGCAGGCTATCTTGTAATCCTTATAGCAATCTTCCTGCCTCAGCCTCCTGAGTGAGGCGATTACAGGAATGTGTCACCACACCCAGATTCACTGACTCTCTTGCTATAAACCAGGGTCTACTCTGAGATAATTCCACAAGAGCCAAGATATTCCTTACACAACCTTAAAAGATTTTCATTCTAAAACCTCTACCCATAGCTTGAGCACTAAAATATCACCAAATTATAGGATATCCTCAACTACATCATTTTAGTTTTTAAGAACTCTTCCTACATATTCTATTATTTTATTCTCACTATAACCCACCAAGGCCAATATAGTCAGTACCCACATTTATAGAAACACAAGTGCACAGTGACTACCCACCAATGGTCTAAGATCAGTAAGCCCTAATTTCTAAATAACCAACAGAGCCCCCATGATGCCTATATTTCAGCCACACTACATCTCACTCACAAAACAGGAGGAGCTATGCACCACACCGGAGCTACCCTGATGCAAGCTCCCTTCTTCATTGCCATCCCTTCTCTTTCTCTCCTCTCTTCTTCCACATAGGCAGCCAAAAACAATACAGTTACCACTACTAACCTGTCACTTCCCTACAGCCACACTTTGTCCTTCTTCCTATTAATCCCTCAAATGCACAGCCAAAAAGGGAAACAAAACCAAGGGGTCACAAGATGGGCCCAAAGGACAGTTCCACATTCTGACCTTAAGTCTCTATCATCTTCTAAGAGTCAAAGAGCATAATATTGCCATAGAAAATCTAGTCTACTACTCTATTAGTGTGCCAAAAATCCATCAGGCATTAATTAGTAGAAAAATGTAAAAGTACCAGTTTTTTAAACGGTCCCGGGCTTCCAACTGGGCTCCCACTTCAAAGCTGATTCCTCTTCTGTTAGGTGGATGCTTTGTCATTTTCAGTCATCAACAGGGCTGCCTTTATTCTCCTGAAAAAGCCAATTAAATATTTATGAAACTCAAGCAAAGTCTGCCCAGAGTGCAGCATGGCTCACTACACATTAAAAGACAGGCATTATTTAAAATACAAAGCTCCCTGCAACCTATCAACACCCTTCTTCACGCCTTCCCTCCTTATACCACAGGTGTCCCCCCACTGACTCTTCCTTCTTCATTGTCCTGCATCCTGTGGTCTTGAGATCTGTGCAGCACTTGGTTTCTAGCATTGCTTATCAAGGACTCACCTCGTTTTTCTGAGGGGCAACCTCAAAACATCAAAATACATTTGTTAGTTTGATGGCATGATGGCACTTGCTTATAATCACAGCCTAGAAGGCTGAAGAAAGATGACTGACATTTCAAGACCAGCTTTGGGCAATTTAGGAACTTATGAGACCCACTCTCAAAATAAAAAACAAAAAAGAGATGGGGTTATAGTTCAATGCAAAGTCCTTGGGTTTAATCTCCAATACCAGAAAAAAATGATGTCCTCATGCGTAAAATCAATTACATGCTGATATATTCAATATGTATTTGCCAGAGACTACTTAGAGAAACAATGAAGACCAAACAGGCACACAGCTCCTGCCCTAAAGAAACCTTGAGCTAAACTCGGTGGCGCACACTTTTAATCCCAGCACTTGGGAGGCTGAAGTAGGACTGTCAGGAGTTAGAGGCCAGTGGGGACTGCATAGTGAGTTCAAGGCCAGCCTGAACTATATAGTTAAGACTTTGTTTCAAAAAAAAAAAAGAAAAAAAAATACAGTTTCTAGAACAGCTAAGGTAATGTGTGAAGTTTTAAATGTAATCAGAGGGACCAACAGTGGTTCTGAGAGAGATGCAATACCACTCTGAGCTCACAGGGCACTACTGCAGGACACTACCAAACAGCAGGCTACCTTTATCTCCTTCCTCCCATAAACTTTAGATCTCTGAGCCTACCCTGCCCAAGCAGTATCAGTCCACTCTCTGGGCACTGCCTAACTTATACCAGAAGCATCATCACTGTAAAGGAATATGTAAAATCATAGAAGTGGATCCTTGGGCTGGAGATTTATTTAGCTCAGTGGTTCCTGCTCCTGCCTTGCAAGTACAAGGCCCCGGCTTGGATCCACACTTACTCCCCACCCCACCCCCCATAAGCACTTACAACAATGCTGGGTGTGGAGACTCACGCCCACCAGCAATCAGAACCAGCACCACAGTGCCTGCATAGTGGCTCACACCTGTAATCCCAGCACTTGGGAGGCAGAGGCAGGAGGATTGCTGGGAGTTCAAGGCTGAGCTCAGGGCCAGCCTAAACCTCAAAAGTGAGACCCTGTCTCAAAAAAAAAAAAAAAAAATGGGTCCTCACAAAATTTTGCTTAGGATCTATTACATGAAAAGACAGAATGCAAAACCGTAATACTTTGAGCTCAATTAAATTTTACATGTATTAAGAAGACCAGAAGAGGGCTGGGGATTTAGCTCAGTGGTTCCAACATCTGCCTCACAAGCACAACATCCTGAGTTGTATCCCAGGCACCACTATGCACCACACCCATAATTCCAGCAATCAGTACCACACACTACAGTGAATCCAAGCACTCAGGAGGCAGAAGGAGGATCACCATGAGTTCCAGCCTCACCTGGACTACATAGTGAGCTCAGGGTCAGTTTGAACTACAAAGCAAGACACTGTCTCAAAAAAAAAAAAAAAAAAGACCAGAAGAAAACAAACATTATAGGTGATTATTACTTTCCTCTTAAATAAAGATTACTTAATTTAGGTTTTCACAACAGAAGTTTCTCAAAAGAAAAAACAAAGAAGAGTTCTACCCATTAAACCATTGATTCGAAAGGGCTAACACTGGGAAACACAGGAAATGAATCAAACTGAGCAGAAATGGTGACTGCAGTGATTAAGGACACTGAAACCTAATAAACTGGAAGCTATAGTAGCAGGACTGTTTCAGTTATATGGACCCTCAGAAGAAAGTGTGAGAGATTTGACCAGCTTTACCTAATGCTCTTCAGGAAAATGAGGTTAGCAAATCTGCCATGTAAGCATAATCTAATCAAGAGGAAAATCTTCGTTTGAGTTTAAATGAAATACCATGTCACATTAGCCACCTTTATCTGACTTCATGCAAACCAAGTAATATTCTCATAGCCTGCCCTCCCCCAATCACATGTATGAAAAGGTGGTGACTGCCAAGAAAAACAGAGTGGAACTGAATGCTTAATGAACCAGGCTCTCTGCAGGAGCTAGTCCCATCACAAAGGTAATAAAGGTTAGGCACAGTGACACACATGTGTAATCCCAGCACTCCCAAGGCTAGCCTCACCTACAGAACTTGTCTCAAAAAAAAAGTTCTTCCTTGTCACAAACTAAAACCTGTTTCATGGTAACTAATTGATCCACCTGTTGGTGGTTCCACTTTCTGATTATCATACAGAACAAGTTCGAGCTAATCTGATTTACGCAGCCCATCACCAACCTTCTCTCCACCCCTCTAGGGAGGCAAGTTCTTTTCTTTTTTCTTTTTCTTTCTTTCTTTGTTTTTTTTTTTTTGTGATGGGTGGTACACATCTGCAATACACAATGACTACAATCACAATGAAAAGTTGGTGTATGTACATAACAATGTAATTCTTACATTCCTTTCCCCTACACCAACACCCCACCTCCCTCCATTTTTGGTCCCTTTCCCACTTCCAAAAGCTGTGCCTCCATTTCCTATTATCCATTATTTTGCTATTTATTTATACTTTGAGTTTCTCATATTAAACAATTATGCCATGTTTAAGGTTATGTTTCTGACTTATTTCACTTAACATTATGGTCTCAGAGTACATTCAGTTTCCTATAAATGCCTCAAATTTATCTTTAAGGTACTCTAACGTGTTAAATATTGTATTTCTTTCATTTTCTTTTTTGAGACAGAGTCTCACTTTGTAGTTCAGGCGGGCCCTGAGCTCAGCCTCAAACTCACATCACAGCAATCCTCCTGACTCTGCCTCCCAAGTGCTGGGATTACAGGCGTGAGCCACCACAGCCGGCACTGTGATACGTGGTACTGATTATTGCTGGGCGTGAGTCTCTACACCCAGTATCGCATGTGGTTACGGGGATCGAACTGGGCCCTTGCGCTTACAAGACAGGCGACAGGCATTGGAACCACTGAGCTAAATCCCAGCCCTACCCATTCATTTTCTGATAGACAGAAGTCACTTCTGAGATTTATTTATTACAAATTATGCTGCTATAAACATGGGTATGCCTGTAGCCTGTATCATTTTATCTTCTGGGGTTTTATTTTGTTTTGCTTATTTCCAGACACGGTCTCTCACTACATATTTCAGGCTAGCCTTTCATTATGGAGACCAGGTTGGCCTCAAACTCATGATTCACCTGCCTCCCAAGTGCTGGGATTATAGGAGTGAGCCAACCACAGATGGCTTGTTTTTATTGGGCTTTTGTTTTTGTTGCTGTTTTGGGGACAAGGCATTGCTATGTAGTTCAGTACTCATGGCAATCACTATGTCTCAGCCTCCCCAGCACCAGGATTACATATGTGTGCCACAATGTCTGGCTGCATGTATCATTGTAGTACCATGAAGATAACAAGGAAGGGAATAACTGAATCAAAATAAATTTCTACTTTCAGTATTCTGACAAATCTGGATTCTAATTTACATAGTGGTTTTACTAACATTGCTAACAATGCAGAAAGGTTCCTTTTTCACACAGACTAACTCGAATATGCTATTATTTGATTTCTTTATGACAATCAGCTTGGCAGTTTCTTTTTAAATCTCACATTAGATTTGGCTACCATGCAGACAATCTCTGGGTTCAGTCCTCAGTACCACCAAAAAAGAAAAAAGTGAACCAAGACTTCAATAAAGAATCAGGTATTAAAAAACAAACAAAAGCTAAGAACCACATTTTTACTTACTACATGTAGCTTTAAACACAAATCATTTCAGTTTATCCATTTTTCGAAGCTTTAGTCTTTTCTTTTGCAGTATAAGAGGAAAAAGCTGCACATTCATCATGGATGTGGGAAATTTCACCAAAGAAAAAGGTCTGATGCAATCTGTGTTCTATTTTAAGGACTTTGGCTGGACTTCAAGTTACTCCTTTACATTCAAATTTCCCTAACCAGGAGCCTATTGCTCCACAGGAGACAGCAAGCCTAGTTTATTTCCTTAAATAAAATCTTCATTCAATGCTCCCTGTATCAATGATGATGAAAATTTTAAATTACACTGTGGCACAGTTTAAAGGGCACTTTCACAAACAAAAAAACTAAGAGAATCTGTAACTACAAGACAAGAACGAACTAACTTTATTAAAAAGAATGTATATAGACTAAGCAAAAAAGTCCAACAACTCACTTAAAAATGGTCAAAGAACTGACAGATTATGGTGGGGAAGAGACATATAAAAGTTTAGTAAGGATGAGAAAATTAAAGGAAATGCAAATCAAAGTAACAATTTTTCACTGTTTAAATTGGTAAAAAGTGTAAAAGCAGGGCTAGTAAAGCTGAGGAAAGAAGAGCATGCTCATATACTTCCACTAAAAGCATGAACCATGCAGGGCAGGCATGGTGATACACACCTGTAGTCCCAGCAATTGCAAAGGTAAGGCAGGAGGAATCCCAAATTTGGAGGCCAGTCTGGGCTACATAGTGAATTTAAGGCCAGCCTGAACTATACAGTGAAACCCTATCTCAAAATCAGACAGCTTGCCCCCCAAAATGGCAACATATTCCCTGTTCCTGACTAGAAAAAAAAAAACTAATACTGTCAAATGGTCAATCTTCCAAAATTGATAAATCCTACACCAGTAATTCACCTGATACAGTATACCCCACAAAGTCTGCCACATTGCAATTTCTGCAGCCAAAATACACATCAAATAAGGCCCTGTTAAATTATGGTTCATCTACATAATACTGTACAGGGCCAGGTATTTACCTCAATGGTTCTGGCACCTGCCTTGCAAGCGCAAGGTCCTAAGTTCGATCCCCAGTAACCACACACCACAATGCCGGGCGTGGTGACTCATGCCCACCAGCAATCAGTACCAGACCACAATGCTGGGTGTGGTGACTCACACCTGTAATCCCAATTCCAGCACTTGGGAGGCAGGGGCAGGATTGCTGTTATGTGAGTTTGAGGTTGAGCTTAGGGCCAGCCTGAACTACAAAGCGAGACCCTGTCTCAAAAAAACGCCCCCCCCCTCAAAAAAAGGAAAGAATACTGTACAGCCCTGCCTCTCACCTACTGGGCACTGAGCCCAGGGCCTGGGCTAGGTAAGCACTGTACCACCCTGCTGCACCTCCAGTCCTATTGAACAGCTTTGGAAAGGAATAATAATCTGCAGCTACTGAGATGAAGCCATCTGTAACATGTACTGTCAGAAAAAAAGGACCATGATGTAGAAGCATGTATATGTTAGTACTCTATCCCTATAAAGTAAACAAGTAAACTCAAATACAGACACAGATCTAGTCTAGCACATGCCTAAAATTACTTATAGGAAGTACTAGAGAAATTCCTTAAATAGTTCATTCTTTTAATGACAGAAAAGCCACAAACAATTTTTCACTTTTCGTTCATTATAAAAATATTTTTTCTTTTTTTTTTAGTTGTATGTGGGTTTTTTTTGTTGTTTTTGTTCATTTCTCTTCTTTGAAATAAGGTTTCCTTGTATATCTCAGGCAAGCTGTACTTAAATTTGTGATACTTCTGCCTTAGCTCCTGGAGTCTTAGGGTTACAGGTATTCATCCAGGCCCAAGTTAATACTTTCTAACATTTATTTCTGTTTAATTATCAGCAAGGGAAACCCAGGTAGTAAGAATTTTTTTTTTCTTTTTTTGCAGTGCTGTGTATTGAATGTAGGGCTTCCACAACTAAGCACACTACCACTGACCTATATCCCCAGCCCAGGTATTAAGACTGCAGTTTTAGGTTATAGTATTTTTTTAATCTCTTTATATTTTTTTTAAAGTTTCTTACATATTAAAAATTTTAAGCCAAAAATTTCATTCTGACACTAACTTACAGGATCTTCACAACAGCCAGCAGATGTAATCATTCCTATGGTACAAAAATGAAACTGAGTACAAAGAAGAAACAGAGGAGCTCAGGGGCAGATTTCAAAGTCCTTTGAGAAGGAGAAATACTTCTTATCAAAAGTAATAGGTTTTCCCAGAAATAGACAAACCATTTCCTCCCTCCCAACATCACCGCTATGCTCATGCTTTTAGATATACACAGAATTTGAATGTAGCAGCTGGATGCTTTTCAAATGATGTGTGCGGACTACTGTACCATTCATTACATAACAAATATTTAGTATCATTAATATTTAATTGTTTAGAAAAGACAACCCTTGCACTGCCCTAGCTCTGGGGAAACTGGAACATTGCCGAGGGCCATGACCACAGCCAGTTTTTCAGACCTCACCATGGAGGCAAGGAACAAGCTGTAAAACTAACTGCTTATAATTTTGGACTCAAAGTCATTTCAATCTGAAGATTACAGTCCAGCATAAAAATAAATCTATGTGAAAGTAAGAAGTAAAAAGCTCTTTACACACAATTCTAGAAAAAACTAGATATAGTTTACACATTTAAGAACAACAAAAGCCAGGTATGGTGGCAAATACTTATTGTCTCAGTACTTGGGAGGTTGAGGCAAAAACTGAGAATCTGAGGCTGGCTTAGGGTACAAAATAAGACATTCTCTCAAAAAAATGTAACAAGGGCGAGGCGTGGTGGCACATGCCTATGAGGCAGGAAGATCACCGTGAGCTCCAGGCTACACTGGCTGTACAGGAAGTTCAAGGCCAGCCTGAAGTGCACAAGGAGACCCTGTCTCAAACGAAAAGGACAAGAAATATTTAAACAAAATACAGTAAGAGGACACTATAAATTGGATGCCTTAGAGCCAAGAATGCAGTCAGTGGTGCCACACCTGCCTGGCTAGCACAAGCTCCTGAGGTTGAAACCCAGTAGATGGTATCTGGATAATTAATAACATAAAGTACACTACTAGCTGGGCATATTTGCACACACCCACAACTCCAGCTACTTAGAAGGCTGAGACAAAAGGGCACATGTGAGGCCAGCATGGGCAATTCAGTGATAGCCATATGCTAATATGATGCGAATACAAGCTTTCTTGTTTATTTTTTTCAGAAAAGGTCTCTCTATGCCGTTCATGTGGCCCTTCAACTCCAAGCGACCCTCTTGCCTGAGTCTCCAAAGCGCTACAATTACAGGCATGGGCTACAACACCTAGGTGAAGAGGTAAACTTTCAAAGATATCCCTATGGCCAACTATGGCAGCACATGCCTGAAATCCAAACATTTAGGAGGCTGAAGAAGGATCAAAGCTAGAGGCCAGCCTGGGGCACTTAGTAAGTTCAGGGCCTGCCTGACCTACATAATGAAACCTTATCTCAAAAAAAACCCAAAAAACAAAAAAAAGGTGGTGGGGATTTAGCTCAGTGGTCCAGTGTTTTCCTGGCAAGGACAAGGTACCAATTTTGATTCTCAGTACCACATATCACAATGCCAGTGTGATGGCTTGCACCTGTAACCATAGCACTCTGGAGGCAGAGGCAGGAGGATTGCTGTGAGTTTGAGGCTGGCCTGGGCTACATAGTGAGTTTAGGACCAGCCTGAACTAACAAGCAAGACCCTGTCTCAAAGAAAAAATTTTAAAGGGCAGGGTAGGTCAGAGATATAGCTAAGTGGCACAGTATCTACCTGGCAAGTCCAAGGTCCTGAGTTCAATAACCACTACCAGGAAAAAAAGAAGCTGGAAAAAAAAAAAATAAAGATACAGATGGGAATGTAAAGGTGGGAAGAAAGCAAGCTTAGCAGAGGGACAGTACCACATACAGATCATGAACCAGAACTCTGAAGTAAGACTGCCTGAGTTCGCATCCCAGCTCCATTATTTTTCATATAACTCTGTATGTCTCTGAGCCTGGGTCCATCTGTAAAAGGGATAGTACAGGCATCTTGTATACATACCTTCATACAAGAGTTGTGAAGGTAAAAATTACTTAGCATAGAATGGGACAATAACCTCTCAAATTATTACTGTTCTTTTTTTCTTTCTTTTTGGAGACAGGGTCTCACTTTTGTAGTTCAGGCTGGCCCTTAGCTCACTATGTAGCCCAGGTAAGTCTGGAACTCACAGCAATTCTCCTGCCTCTGCCTCCTGCGAGTTGGGATTACAGGTGTGAGCCACCACATCCAGCATTGTGGTGTGTGGTACTGACTGCTAGTAGGCCTGAGTCATCATGCCTGGAACTGTTGTATGTGGTTAGCAGGTATCAAACTCTGACTTGAGCTCGCAAGGCAGGCACTACAACCACTGAGCTAAATTCCTGGCCAAAGTTATTATTATTCTTGCAGCCCAATACTGCCATACCCAAACTCCTTGCATTTCCAAACTCAGAGCCTTTGCACAAAGTAGCCTGCTTCCTCTGGCTAGTCATTCTGGACAGGGTTCCGGCCACTCTTATATTCTCCCATGAAAGCATGACCTTCCCTTTAGACCACAGGATTCATCACTCTATACAGATACTGCCTGCATGAAGTGATCTGACCCAAGAGACAACAATTTTTCATGGGCACTCCAGTATCTAACAAGCAGGGTCCAACCACACGGTGGCACATGCTTGAAATCCCAGCATTCTGAGAGCCTGAGGAAGATCCCAAGTTGAGCCCAGTCCAAGCAATTTAGCAAGACTGTCTCAAAGTTAGGGTGGAGGTGTGGGGTGTGTTAGATGTAGTTCAGTACAGAGGCCCTGGGTTCAATCCCCAGTATGGGAAAAATATATATCATACATGGCAGCCAGAAGAATTTTAAAGAAATAAACTCAGCTTCTTATTTGAGATAAGATCTTGTTTTTGTAGTTCATTCAGGCCGGCCCCAGTCTTACTATGTAGCTCAGGCAAGCCTGGAACTCAGAGCAATCCTCCTGCCTCTGTCTCCCAAGTGCTGGGATTACAGGTGTGAGCCATCATGCAGGACACTGTGGTGTACGGTACTAACTCGTGATGGGCATGAGTCACCATGTCTGGCACTGTGGTACGTGGTTACTGGGAATTGAACTCAGGACCTTGTACTTGCCAGGCAGACACCAGAACCACTAAGCTAAATCCCTGGCCTGGGCATGGTGGCTCACACCTGTAACCCCAGCATTTAGGAGGCAGAGGCAAGATTATTGCTGTGAGTTCAAGGCTGAGCTCAGGACCAGCCTGAACTATAAAAGTGAGATCTTGTCTCAAAAAAAAAATTCCTGGCCTAACCTCAGCTTTCTTACAGGCAAAATTGGAATACAAACACAAAGAGCAGTATCATGTTTTTCAAGGATTAAGACAGCTACTCATGTGGAAACTCTGAAAAGTGCAATGAATAAGTACAGGAATTATGACTTTTCCTTGGGACAGAGACAGGAAGGGACAGATACCTTGTCCCTGAGATGTAACAAAGCTGTTTTCTTAGTCACTAGTTTCTCTTTCTTCAACATAAATGCCACACCACCCTAGTGATTATCCATGTTTCCATAATCCCAAAACAGGGAAGTGTGAGCCACTTCCATTCTCTCCATTCAACCATAAACCCACACAGTACCCTAATGATTATCTAGGCTTAGGTTTAGGAGGTCTGAAGATTGCTGACATCAGAGAGAAAGGCAGTGAGAGGCAGCTTGGATCAGGGGTGTTTGATCCTATAAATATCAGAAGACTCAGTTACTGAGTCCCCAGCCCCCTTGCCCTTGAGTCACTTTTTCCCTTCACCATAACCTTCATCCTTTCTGTTCCTGCTGCCATCCTGTGATCTTCAATAAATGCAGCCACCTAGTACACAGTAGCAGATGTATGGCTGGTAATTCTTTACTTATTGTACAGTAAACCCTGACCTATTTTTGGCCCACTCAACTGTAGTAACTGGACACTTCAGTCTGCATCAACAGTTTATACCAGTAATGGCAAACCTTTCAGAACTTTCAGTGGTACAAACAGCCAGCTGCAGTGCACATGGTGTAGGTTCGCTACCACTGGGCTATACTGTCTATAGCTCAGGATTAAGGTTTTCTTGTTTTGTTTTGTTTTTAAGGTTTTTTGAGACAGGGTCTCACTTTGTGGTTCAGGCTGGCCCTGAGCTCAGCCTCAAACTCACATCACAGCAATCCTCCTGCCTCTGCCTCCCGAGTGCTGGGATTACAGGCGTGAGCCACCACACCCGGCACTGTAGTATGTGATACTGATTGCTGCTGGGGTGAGTCTCCACGCCCAGTATTGTTATGTGGTTACCAGGATTGAACTCGGGTCCTTGTGCTTGCAAGACAGGTGCCGGAACCACTGAGCTATATCCCCAGCCCACTCAGGATTAAGTTTTGTTTGAGTTCCTTCTGAATGGAGTCTCAAACATAGCTGTAAATAGGCTGTCCTTTGAAACATTCTCAACTGAAGTATTATTATATTACAAAGAAAAACAATTTGGGGCCAGGGATTTAGCTCAGTGGCACCACGCTTGCCTTGCAAGTGCAAGATCCTAAATTCGATCCCTGATATGGCAGAGGGAGGAAAACGCAATATGAACATGGAAGCTGGAACTAGGTATAGTGGAACATACCTGTAATCCCAGGACTCAGATGACTGATGCATGAAGTTCACTGTGAGTTCTAGTCAAGCCTGGGCTATACAGTGATTTCAAAGCCAGCCTGAACTACATAGCAAGACCCCGGTTAAAAAAAATAAAGAGAAAAAAAAAAAGATGCAGGCTGGGGTGTAGCCCAGTAGTAAAATGCATCTAAGTTACACTTTTCATGGGGCCTTGGATTCAAACTCAGCACCTAAAGTCAAAATTTCTATCGAAGTTCAGGGTTAGCTCAGGAGTACAGTATTTGCTTAGCATGTGTAAAGTTCTACCTTTTATTCCTAGTACCACAAAAGCGAAAACAAGGGCCAGGGAGTTAGCTCAGTGGTTCTGGCATCTGCTTTGCAAACAGAAGGTCCCCAGTTTGATTCCCAGTAACTACATACAACTATGCAGAGCATGGTGACTCACACCCATCCACAATCAGTACCAGCAATCAGTAACACCACAACATAATGCTGGGTGTCATGGCTCACATCTGTAATCTCAGCACTCAGGAGGCAGAGGCAGGAGGATATCTCTGAGTTGCAGGCTCACTTGGGCTACACAGTGAGCTCAGGGACAGCTTGAACTACAAAAGCGAGAACCTGTCTCAAAAAAAAAAGCAGGGGCCAGGGATTTAGCTCAGTGGTTCGGCGCCTATCTTGCACCTATCTTGCAAGCACAAGGACCCAGGTTTGATCCCCAGTTAACTACATACAGTACTGTGTATGGAGACTCACACCCAGCAGCAATCAGCACCACATAGCACAGTGCCGGGTGTGGTGGCTCACACCTGTAATCCCAGCACTCGGGAGGCAGAGACAGGAGGATTGCTGCGATGTGAGTTTGAAGCTGAGCTCAGGGCCTGCCTACACCACAAAAGCAATACCCTGTCTCAAAAAGAAAGAAAGAAAAGCAAGAAAGAAAGAAAGACAGAAAGACAAATTTTAAAGACAACATTGGGGAAATTTACAAACATTCTGTAAAAGGAATAAAATAAAAATGGCAGGCTGGGTGTCATGGCACATGCCTGTCATCCTAGCACTTGGGAAGCTGAGACAGGAGGATTATGGTGACTGTGAGGCCAGCCTGGGCTACAAAGTAAACTTAAGGCAGCCTGAACTACATAGCAAAACCCTGTTGCAAAAAAAAAAAAAAAAAGATAATAGTAACATATACTAATCTTCACAAATCACCAAAGACTTTTTTTTGAGACAGGTCTTGCTTTGTAGTTCAGACTGATTCTGACCTCACTATGTAGCCCAAGCTAGCCTGAACTCATGACAATCCTCTGCTGGGATTACAGGCGTGAGCCACTATGCCTGGCTCACCATAGACTTTTTTAACAGTCTTGCTAAACTGTCCAATCTGGTCTCTAACTTACAATCATAATCCTCCTGCCTCGGCCCCTTGAGTAGCTGGAATTACTGGTATGGATAAACATACCTAGCACTCACCAAGCTTTAACAACCCTATGAACCAGAATTCTTTTTTTTTTTTTTTTTTGAGATAGGGTCCCACTTTTGTAATTCAGGCTGGCTTTGGACTCACTATCTAGCCCAGGCAAGCCTCTAACCCACAGCTCTCCTCCTGCCTCTGCCTCTCAACTACAAGCCTGAGCCACCACACCCATTCTGAACCAGATTTTCTTGTTCCTGTTTTCTAAATTAGGAGAATAAGGGAAAGGGTAGTATTTATTTCCAATAATCAATGTGAGGCAGTTACTCAGATACCTGAGTGAGAAGACAGGTCCAAGTAAAGTAAGTAACTTGTCAGAGTAGAAAAATCTGCCTCCAATGTCCATACCACAATCAGTGGCCTAAAGGTTTAAATCACATGCCAAAGTCATATGTGAGCCCAAGAAAGTGGCAGATGATGGAATTCAACCTCAAGAATTCTTTATCCAAATCCTGGATCCTTACCTCTATAAACCCTGCAACTGGGACTTGAAAGGTGACCTCTTAAACTGTTTTACCTTTCTCAATTGTATATCTCCATTTCTCATGTAGGTTCCAACATGACCAATCAATCTCATCAACGCTCACTAGAGGAGGCTGGGGATTTAGCTCAGTGGTTCTGGAATCTGCCTGGCAAGCACAAGGTCCCTAGTTCAATCCCTGGTATCACGTATCACAACGGCAGGCATGGTGGTCTTCATAAACCTATAATCCCAGCACTGGGGAGGGAAGGCAAAGGCAGGAGGACTGATGTGAGCTCAAGGGTAGCCTGGGCTACACAGTGAGTTCAAGGCCAGTGTGAATTACAAAGCAAGATCTTGTCTCAAAAAAAAAAAAAAGCAGCACAGTAGATAGCATGTATCACTTTAAGGAATCAAGGCACACTCAGGCAGCACAAACTGCCTACATCAGGAGATTAAAGAAAAGCAGATCCAGGAATAGTGACACGTCTTTAATCCCAGCACTTGGGAAGGTAAGGCAGAAGGGTCAGTTAATTTGAACTGTGAATTTAAGACCAGTCTATACACAACAAAACGGTTTCAAAAAAAGAAGGAAGAAAGAAAGGAAAAGGAGAAAATAGCTAGGCACAGTGGTACAGACCTGTAATACCAGCTTCTTGGGAGGTTAAGGCAGGAAGATTACAAGTTCAAGACAACCCTGGGCCACACAGTTCAAGACCAGCCTAGACTACACAGACTATGTCTTTACAAAGTAAAAAAAAAAAAAAGAGGAAAAACTGCTTATAGTTATCATTATAAAGGCCCACATTTCCATTTAATATATCTAGTCATGGACCTTTTGTATGTGGGAAAAAGATTTCTTGTGTAGCAGTCAGATCCCTAGTTGCAGAGTCCAAACACAATACTCACTTGAAAGCCTGGGAGTCTACCCTCAAATTTCTACAACTATGTTTCTGACACTGGGTAAACTCTCCAGAAAGGAAAACCTCATTTTAAAACTGCCCCAGACTCCTCCTCTCTGTTTAGACGACAAAAGGGGGTGGGGGTAGAAGGCAACAATGGAAACAAAGCTTTTGTACACAAGGAGAGGAAAAAGGGTTGAAGGGAATGGGAAAAAGCAAATATATCATGTAAGGTACAAATTGTTCACACACACACTTATATATACATATATATATATATATCAATTTTAAAATATTTTATTTGATCCCCAGTTTCACAAAAAAATATAAATATTAAAAATATTTTCAAAAAACAAAAATCTTTTGGCTGGGGAGTTAGCTCAGTGGTTCCGGCGCCTGTCTTGCAAGCGCAAGGACCTGGGTTCCATCCCCCGGTAACCACATAACAATATTGGGTGTGGAGACTCACCCCAGCAGCAACCAGTACCACATACCACAGTCCTGGGCATGGTGGCTCAAGCCTGTAATCCCAGCACTCGGGAGGCAGAGGCAGGAGGATTGCTGTGATGTGAGTTTGAGGCTGAGCTCAGGGCCAGCCTGAACAACAAAGTGAGACCCTGTCTCAAAAAAAAAAAAAAAAAATCTTTTTTTTTTTTTTTTTTTTTTTGGTACCAGGGAATGAACTCAGAACCTTACACTTGGAAGGCAAGTACCAGAACCACTGAGCTAAATCCCTGGCCCCCCAAAATCTCCTTTTAAATCCTGCCCTGCCAGGCATGGTATGATGGCAGCATGCCTGTAATCCCAGCACTCTGGAAGTTTTTTTTAGGAAGACTGCCATGAGTTTTGAAGCCAGCCTGAAGTACATAAGGAGACCCTGTCTGAAAAAAGACCAAATGTAAATGAATAAATAAACAAATAAATAAATCCTGCCCCAGACTCCTGCTGTCCCAGATTCTCCAAAGTTCACATATTCCAGCTCCACTTCCCTTTCATACAGCCACCCTATTTATACTTGCTGACTCATACTAGGTTCCTAAAACTTTACCGGATTTCTCCATACTCATTAGTTCCATTATTCAGTCTAAGAAAGCAAGGTACAGCTGGAGAATGAGGCCAGGACCCAGCAAAACTGTCAAAGTATTAAGAAACAGGGTTTCAATTTTGATTACATTACTCCCTGTTAGCCTGCAATCTATTGGGATTACCCCTAAGAAAGACAGAGATAGCTAGGTATGTCATACTTGTGATCTCAGCACTTAAAGGACAGCAGCAGAAGGATTGCTGAGTTCAAGGCCAGCATGAACTACATAAAGAGACCTTGCTTTATTAAAAAAAAGATGCAAAAACCAAGAATAGTGTCAAATGCCTATAATCCCAAAACTCAGACCAAGGCAGCAGATCAGCCTGAGCTTAAAAAAATAAAATAAAATTATACATACACATACACGCACACACGTGGAGTGAGACACACACATAAACATTAAAGGATTTAAACCAAATGTGGCAGACACATCTATAATCCCAAATGAGACAAGAGGATCACAGGTTTTATAGGACAGCCTGGGCTACCTATAAAAAAACAGAAAATACATGGACCAGGGATTTAGCTCAGTGGTTCCAGCATCTGCCTGGTAAGCAAAAAGTCCTGAGTCTAATCCTGGATACCACATACCACAATGCCAGATGTGGTGGCTTACACCTATAATCCCAGCACTGGGGAGGCAAAGGCAGTTCAAGGCTAGCCTAGGCTACATAGTGAGTTCAGGGTCGGTCTGAAACTGAAACCCTGTCTGGAAAAAAAAAACCCTCTAGACTAGAGATTTAACTCAGTGGTTCCTGCAACTGCCTTGCAAACACAAGGGCCCAGGTTTGATCCCCAGTAACCACATATAACAATGCCAGGCGTGGTGACTCATGCCCACCAGCAATGAGTACCACATACACAGTGCCAGGTGTGGTGTTTTACGCCTGTAATCCCAGCACTCTGGAGAGGCAGAGACAGGAGGATTGCTGAGTTCAAGGCTGAGTTCAGGATCAGCCTGAACTACAGAGCGAAACTCTGTCTCAAAAAACTTAAAAAAAAAAAAAAAAAAAAAAAAAGAAATCCAGCACTGTCCCCCAAAATTAAAGAGAACTTAGAAGAAAATATGGTTATATACAAAACCCTGTTAGTGATTCAGGGAAGTCACTAACAATAAACAGGAAACTCTAAGCAGACTTCTTTTGAGAATAAGTTCTGAATAAAATACAGCATGCAAATGGCAGGCAATATGGAGGCTGAAGTTGGAAGTGAAGACAAGCTGGCTTCCTCGGCTAGAAGAGATAGTACCAAAACTGACTTGGACAACAGAGCAACTGGCAGACTGCCCAATGGAGCACATGAAAGAAATCAGATCTGCTACAAGTTCCCACAGACAACTGAGTTTCTAAGTAAGGTACTGAGAAAAGACAGGGTAGATTTTGGAGATAATCAGCCCTTCATTTTTCCAGTAGAGAGAAAGAGAACAGATACCATTAATTGATTTTCCTGAGGTTTCACAGTGAGTAGAAGGGCAGGGCCTAGGGCCAAACCAGATCAAATCTGAAGATGATCTGACATTCATGTGAGGAATGAGGGATTGAGGAGAGCAGCAAACATACAGAACAGTCTAGTCATTCAGGTTCATTCTGATTAGGGCCTGGAATAAGATCACATTGGAAAAGGGCCGTGACAGTAAGGGAAACAGGTACAGATGACCTGAGACATTCAGAATGGAAAAACCCATCAGGACTTAGAATAAATTAGGCATATGAGTACACAGGGAGACAGCACAAATAAACCATGAACAGCTGAGCATGGCTGCACACTCTTGTAATCCTAGTATTCAGTAGGTTGAGGCAGGAGGATCACCATGAGTTCAAAGTCAACTTGGGCTACACAGTGATTCAAGGCTAAACTACACAGTGAGACTTTGTCTTAAAAACAAAAAAGATCCCTGGCCAGGGATTTAGCTCAGTGGTTCTGGCGCGTGCCTTGCAAGTACAAGGGCCTGGGTTTGATCCCTGGTAACCACATACAATCCTAGCAATCGGGAGGCAGAGGCAGGAGGATTGCTGTGAGTTCAAGGCTGAGCTCAGGGCCAGCCTGAACTACAAAAAAAGCAAGACCCTTTCTCAAAAAAAAAAAGACCTTATCTTAAAAGAGACAAAAGCGGGCCAGAGATTTAGCTCAGTGGCACTACACCTGGCTGGCAAGCACAAAGTCCTGAGTTTGATTTCCAATAAAAAGGGGAGAAAAGTTTGAGAAACAACTTTTGGTGCAGGATATTTTATGAGTGCACTACCCAACAGTACAAAGATAAAACACCAGTCAAGTACAGGGACAAAGTACCTATTCCCTTCATTGGGTCACTTGTTTTTTTTGTTTTGTTTTGGTTTGGTTTTTGTGGTACCAAGGATCAAACTCTTGGCACTTGTACTTCCAGTGTAGGTATGGTATGTGAGCTAAATCCCCAGCTTAGACCATATTTTATTAGTTACTCTTCAGATAGATCTCCAATTTTCTTTAATAAATTTAGTACTTAATAATAAACACAGGTTAAATGTAGGATCTATTTCACTTACTGAAATAGCACAGCTTAGTTCTAGGGCTTTCATGCACAAAAAATAGAAAACAGTTATTTTGAAAATACAATAACGATTAATTTTATTCAAGTTCCAATACTGAGTTCAGAGCACTTCCTCCAATCCCTATTAATCCCTACAGGTTCCTGGGAGTATCATTAAGTCCTTCAGTATCTGTAGGAAGCAGATGCTTGGTAAATATCCAGTTTACAAACAAGATTTAGAAGGGCTTCTTCCTGAAAACGAGGTATTCCTGCCTTATTCTACTGGTGTAGATTCTCAGACCCAAACTCACTCCTGTTCTGTATTTCCTCAAGAGAGAAAGATCAGAGGTGTCATTATCCTTTAAGCACTTGAGATTCCAGCTGTGGAGACATTAAGCTGGTTGGAAGAGAAGCCCTTTGGAAGATCTGGAAAGGGAGAGGGAAATACAAAAGAAACAAACCTACTAAGAAGCTCTAAAGAGAAAAGACTGTGCCAGGTATCTGCAGTTTTCAAGTACGGGCTGGGGGAAAAGACGACAGATATGGGATCATATGATGGAGAAAGATAAATATTCACCCCAATGTGTACCCTAGGGACAAAAACAAAGAATGGCCAGGGGCGGCAGATTTTGCTCAGTGGTTCTGGCTTCTGCCCGGCAAGTGCAAGGTCCCGAGTTCAATCCTGGTACCACAATACCAGGCATGGTGGCTCATGCCTGTAATCTCAGCAGGCAGAAGCAAGAGGACTGCTGTGAGTTTGAGGCCAGCTTGGACTACATTAGTGAGTTCAGGGTCAGTCTAACCTACAAAGCAAGACCCTGTTTAAAAGAAAACTAAAAAAGGGGCTAGGTTTTTAGCTCAGTGGTTCCAGCACCTGCCTTGCAAATTCAAGGAACTGGGAGCGATCCCTGGTAACCACATACAACAATGCTGGACATGGAGACTCACACCCACCAGCAATCAGTACCACATACCACAGTGCCAGGTGTGGTGGCTCATCGTGGTGGCCGGCATCTGTGATCCTAGTACTTGGGAGGCAAAGGCAGGAGAACTGCTGTGAATGGAAGGCTGAGCTCAAGGCCACCCTGAACAACAAAAGCGAGACCCTGTCAAAAAAAAAAAAAAAACCTAAAAAAATAAATAAAAGGGGAACAAAGACATGGAATAAAAATGATTAACGTGTATGTACCAATTCCTCAAGATTATACTTATTATGTATCAAAAACAATACTAGGGGCCAGGGATTTGGCTCAGTGGTTCCAGTGCCTGTCGTGCAAGTGCAAGTGCCCGGGTTCAAGCCCTGGTAACCATATACAATACGAGGCATGGAGGCTCATGCCCAGCAGCAATCAGTACCACATACCACAGTGCCAGGCGTGGAGGCTCATGCCTGTAATCCCAGCACTTGGGAGGCAGAGGCAGGAGGATTGCTGCAATGTGAGTTCGAGGCTGAGCTCAGGGCCAGCCTGAATTACAAAGCAAGACCCTGTCTCAGAAAAAAAAAAAAAAGGGCCGGGGATTTAGCTCAGTGGTTTCAGCGTCTGTCTTGAAAGCGCAAGGGCCCGGGTTCAATCCTGCTAACCACATACAACACTGGGTGTGGAGACGCATGCCAAGCAGCAATCAGTACCACATACCACAGTGTAGTGTGATGGTCACACCTGTAATCCCAGTACTCGGGAGGCAGAGGCAAGAGGATTGCTGTGATGCGAGTTTGAGGCTGAGCTCAGGGCCAGCCTGAACTACAAAGCGAGACCCTGTCTAAAATAAATTAATTAATTAATTAATTAATAAAAATGCTAGTTTAAAAAAATGAACATTCACCAGACGTGGTAACTCATATCTGTAATCCCAGCACTCAGGAGGCAGAGGCAGAGGCAGGACTGCTGTGAGTTCAAGACTAGCATGGGCTACATAGTGGATTTGAGGCCAGCCTTAACTACAAAAGCAAAACCATCTCAAAAAAAAAAGAACATCCAAAGGATTCCTAAAAATGACCTTTTTTCAGTGCTGCACATGAACCCAGGAATGTTCACAGGCCAAGCAAGCACTCTACTACCAAGCTACATCCCCAGCCTCTTTGCAAGATAAATGTATCAAGATCTATGCAGGAAAAGCTTATGGTGGACCAGAAGCAGTACATAAAATCACTATTAAGGGCTTTTTTAACCAGTATAGGAAAAAAACAAGCACACCTAGCTCTAGAATCAGGTAGGAAGTAAATCACAAGGAGCCTAGAATCCTGTGAATAACTAAAGTTATGCAAGATTCCTTTCCAGTTTGCACCCAGCATCAGGCAGCATGAGAGTCCATGTGAAGATCACCTCCAGAGCAAAGGGGAGAAAGAAAGGATCCACAGCCTCTCAATAAGCAGAACAGCTGAGCATGAGGAGAGCCAGAATAGACAGTTCACATTTCCAAAAGGATAAAGCAGATACATGAAGGCACCCTTCAAGAGAAGGATCCTAGGGGAAGGATTTCAGAGAGTCTAACTATAGAAATGTGCTATGAAAAAGGTGATAAAACGATGTGGTGGCACATGCCTGTAATCCCAGCACTTGAGAGGCAGAGACAAAGAGCAGCGCCGTGCGTTCGAGGCCAGTATGAATGACATAGTATGACCCTCAAAAAAGAAAAAGGTGACAAGACAGAGGAAGTGATGTGCTGAACATAAGCCTTTACTATGGAAAAAAAGAGGAAATAGGTGAACTGAGCAAGCTGGAAGAGCATGTAATTCCAAAGAGAAAAAGAAACTGAGGAATTAAAATATCTTCAGTGGCACAAAAGCTAAAAAGGGTAGCAATGCACAATCTTGAACAGAACTCCCCAGGTGCTTGTAATCTCAACACTGGGGAAGCAGGAGGGATGCTGCTGGTTCCAGGCCAGCATGAACTACACTGTCTCAAAAAAAAAAAAAAGGAACAGAACACTCATCCACGGCCTGAGAATAAGAGGACAACTCCGAAAAGGTTCTGCCACCAGATCCAAGAAGCATCGAAAGGTGGTTACACTCCCAGAATGGTGCATTTCGTACTAAAAGGGAAGCGTTTAATACATTTAATGGGAACAGGAAGTAAATACACTCTCAGGAAAATGGTCTTCTTCCAGGACACAAGATAGTTTGGGGAACTAATGAGAGGGTACAAACCCCAAGGATAATGTAGAAAAACTGAATTTGGTGGCTGAGATAGGAGGAATCACGAGTTACAAGTCATGTTGGACTATAATAGCAAGACCCTATCTCAAAGAAACAAAAAGGAAAAAAGGAAAAAAGCAATGAATTCTCTTATTTGTGCGACAGAAAATGTGTCTATGAATGATTTGGATCTCATTTTTGGTAGATCCTAATAGAAAAGCTAAACAGGGAAGTCCCTTTAAAATTTACGAAATTCTAGAAACATGTCGTCAGATTTGGAGCCTGAAGAGGTTCCTTCCTTGGAGTTGTGAGGATGCAAGAACTATCCAAAAACTTTCCGTTACTGTACCTCATATTTAAGGTACTTGTTAACGGGGAACCCCCAAATTGGAAAGGGAGTTTTCAGACTGAAGACCTGAAAAACAGTGTGTGCTTCCAGATTGGGGGGAGGACGGAAATGAGGGCACACCCTCAGTTTGGGGGAACTCAAACTGAGAAAATCTCAGTGCTACAACTTAAGAAAGGAGGTACGCTGTCTAGATTTTCAAAACTATAAAGGAGACACTCCCACATTTGGGGTCTTGAAAAAGGAGTGTGCTTCCCAGAATAGGATAAAATTTAAAAAAAGAAAGCGCAGTACTAAAGCACAAGGTAAAAGCAAGGGCTGATGATGGGGCGGTAAGGAGCCACACACCGCAGAGCCTGGCCCTGGTACTTAACCTTCCCACCCCCAATACCGCCAGCTCCGCGCCCCGGGCCCGCACCCCAGGGCCCAGCCCCCTCGAGCGGTGCTCATTGGCCACAGCCGCCGTCACTCCCACGGGCAGCCCTCGAGATTGGGCGCCGCTCGCTCGCCCGCCACGCTCTCAGTAGCGGTCCCCGGGCCTCCCTCTGGGCTGGGCGAACTGGTCCAGGCAGAGAGCGGGCCGGGCAAAGAACCAGGGCTACAGTGGCGACCGTCAGCATTCCCGCCGACACAGCGTGCGCGCGGCACTGGCCCTCCTCGACCCGGCCCCAGCCAGCCCGCTTCCCCTTGCTGCGCCTCGCCGCGCCTCCCCGCGAGCTCACCTCACGGCCCCGTTCCTGCTGCGCCGCTCCAGGACCAACCGACCAAAGGACTCTGCGTGCTGCGCACCACGTGACCCCAGGGACGCGCCCAGCGTATCCCCCGCCCCCCATACACGCACCATCGCCGCCACTGGGTGACGCAGCACTCCAGCTGCCCCGCCCCCTTCCCCGCCCCACCAGATCACCAGGGCGACGGCTCTCGCAGACCACGCCTACTGGCCTGTCGAGCGGGAACCGGGCCTGCCGCCTGGTCAGGAACACGAAGTCTCCACTCATCACTAACCACTGAGATCGTGCAAACCTCGGCACTGATTACTATTCACCTGCTGTTAATTCTATCCCTTAAATACACCTCGAAGCCACCCGGTTCTCTCCACTCTTGTGCCACCACTCAGGTCTAGACCCTCATTACATGTCTTCAAGATGACATCACCTTGTTGAGCTTGATGGCTCACGCCTGTAATCCCAGCAGTTGGAAGGCAGCTATGCTCACCACTATACCAACAATGCGTGCAGTCCCAGAACTTGGGAAGCCGAGGCAGGAGGATTGCTGTGAGTTCAAGGCTGAGCTCAGGGCCAGCCTGAACTGCAAAGGGAAACCCTGTCTCAGAAAAAAAAAAAAAAAAAGATGACATCACCTTTCCAGCCCTCCACTCTGACCCTCTCTGATCCATTCTTCAAACATAGTGAGGGCTTTGCAAAATGCTCCTCCCCTTCTCAAAGGCTATTTTCTCCTGCTCTAAATCTTACACTTATCTCCCAGACTCTTCACAGTCTAGATTTAATCTCTCATTCTCACACATCCAACTACCCTACATCCTCTGCTTCCTTCAAGTTGTCAAGTGAGCCAGATTCATCTTCACCTCATCCTTCCTCCATTTAGTCATTAACTCCTAGGAAAGAAAAGATCCTTCCCAATTGTCACTGAGAAAAAGCTCTATTTTGTCTCTGGGGACCAAGGTCCAAGTTGCAGCTACTAGAGAAGAGTCTGAGGTATTTTCTCAATGGAACATGGGAAGTGCCAAGGAGAAGTGCTAAAATTTGTTATTTGTGTGGGCAAGCCAGACTACTTTCTTTTGGAGAAAGTTCTGTAGTTCAGGCTGGCCCTGGACTCACTATGTAACCCAGGCAAACCTGAAACTCACAGCAGTCCTCCTGCCTGTGCCTCCCAAGTGCTGGGATTACAGGCGTGAGCCACCACGCCTGGCACTGTGGTATGTGATTCTGATTGCTGATGGGCATGAATCACCATGCCCAGTACTGTTGAATGTGGTTACTGAAGATCAAACTAGGGACCTTGCACTCGCAAGGCAGGCACTGGAACCACTGAGCAAAATCCCCAGCCCTGTACTCTTTAAATGTAAATCTCTGCTGCCCTACTTTTACCCAGCAATCACTCTCATCTCTGGGCACACTGACTTTCTGTCAGTTTTTATAACTATTTCTATGTTCCAACCTCTGGGCCAATGATTAGGCTGCTGCTTTTTATAACATTGACATTTCATCATCCAATCAAGTCTCAGTTTATTTCCTAAGTGAGGTTACTTTCTGGCCACATTATCTAAAACCCAGATTACATAGGTCCACCATGGAGATTACTCTCTAATTGTATCTGTCCATCTTCAAAAGAGAGCATTTTATACCATTTGTAATTAATTTCACTTGTGACTATATTACAAAAAGGGAGATTAACCAAAGTTTGTGTATGTTTGTATGAACACATACATGCCCCAAAAAGCCACTACTTTGTATACTTAACATTTTTTGAAAAAGAAATATTTACTCTTTTACTATGGGACTGTAGCTCAGTGGTAGGTTATATGCTTAGCATGCACAAAGCCCTAGGATTATGGTCAATACTCAATACTGCCAGGAAAAAAGAAAAAAAGAATGATTCTTTTTAGTTATACTGACCTATTTCCAATGTGTGGACTATCTATCTTGTTCACTATTGATTTATCAGGACATGGCAGATACAAGGTAGGTGCTTAATGTGTACCTGTGAAAGCAATAAAAGGAAAGAGAATACTTTTTAAATGTAGATGGTCTTTATCACCTGAATCCGTAGGAGAGGGTTTTGGGGTTGTTTGTTTTGTTTTTGGCAGTATAGGGGATCAAACTCTGCCCTTGTGCTTCCAAGGTAGACGTGGTACCACTTGAGCTAAATCTTAGCAGAGGAGAGGGTTTTGTTTTCTTTCGTTTTGTTTCTGACTTTTTTCTTCTTTTTTGTACCAGGAATCAAACTCAGGACCTTATGTTTGCAAAGTTTGGATTTGTTTTGTTTTGTTTTGTTTGAGACCAGGTCTCACTTTGTAGTTTAGACTGACCTTGAAGTCATTAGGCAGCCTAACTTTGTTGGATCCTCCAGCCTCAGCCTTACAGGCGAGTGCTAACACTTCTAGCTGTTCTTTGAATTTTTTTGAGCCAAGGTCTCATGATGTAGTTTTAGCCTGGCCTTAAACTCATGGCATTTCTCCAGCCTCAGCCTCCCTAGGGCTGAGAATACTTATAAGACATTCTGGGTTTATAGACTGCACCACCATTCACAGCTAGTTAACTGCAGCAAGTGGGTTACACAGTGAGTTCATGACTAGCCTAAACTACAAGGCAAGACCCTGCCTCAAAATTAAATAGCTCAGAGGCCCGGGGAGTTAGCTCAGTGGTTCCGGCACCTGTCTTGCAAGCGCAAGGACCCGGGTTCAATCCCCGGTAACCACATACAATACTGGGTGTGGAAACTCATGCCCAGCAGCAACCAGTACCACATACCACAGTGCCGGGCATGGTGGCTCACGCCTATAATCCCAGCACTCGGGAGGCAGAGGCAGGAGGATTGCTGTGACGTGAGTTTGAGGCTGAGTTTAGGGCCAGCCTGAACCACAAAGCAAGACCCTGTCTCAAAAAAACAAAAAATAAAAAATAAATAAATAAATAGCTCAGAGGCTGGGGATTTAGCTCAGTGGTTCCATGCCTGCTTAGCAAGGGCAAGGCCCAGTTGATCCCCAGTAACCACATACCACAATGCCAGGTGTGGTGGCTCATGCCTGTAATCCCAGCACACAGGAGGCAGAGGCAGGAAGATTGCTGAGTTTGAGGCTCACCTGAGCTACATAGTGAGTTCAGGCCCAACTGAATTACAAAGTGAGACCCTGTCTCAGTAATAGATAAATAAATAAATAGCTCAAAGGCATGGTGGTGTATGCCCATAACCCCATAACCTACACAGTAGGCTAAGGCAGGACGATGCCCAGTGGAAGGTCAGCCTGGGCAATTTAGTGATACTGCACCTTAAAACAAACAGTAAAAAGGACTAGAGATTTAGTTCAGTGCTTGCCTAGCATAAGAAAAAAATTCTGGGTTCAATCCTCAGTAACACACACACACACACACACACACACACAAGTTTAAATGTTAGGAACTTTTCTCCTCAACACAATAATGCCAAAAATCCCAAATTCCCTCGCCTTATGGAAATATAGCATGCTTCACTTATTCAATCTGCACCTATTGAGTTATCCTAGACAGTAAAGACCAGGAGCAGAGACTCAGGCCCTGTTTTCAGGGAGGGATAACCTCAAAAAAAAAAAAATTGTCACAATTTGTAAAGTAAAATTCTTTTCCTCTGTTTGAAATACAAGCATGGACACTGTTGCGAGTACAAACAAAAGAGAATTATAGTATAAAGTTATTGGTAGCCCTGAGTAGCAAGAGAAGAGCAGATTCTGGAAACAAGGAGGCACAAGACCAGTTGAAGCCAGAAGCAGCAGCAGCTGGTGGCAGCACTGTACACGACTGCCGGAATTCATTCTTAATACCCTTTGTCTTTAAGTCACTCCCATGAGAGGCAAAGTTTGGTGAGCAGCCACTGTTGATTGGCTAATCTCAAATAACATGGATGAGTTCAGGTTCCCAGGGAAAA